>PVKA01015890.1:0-49043 GCA_004027165.1 Ctenomys sociabilis
GGGTGTAGAAAGAAAAAATCATGATGTGTGTGTATAGACAGTACAGTTGGGATAGATAACGCTGTGCTTCTACATAATTCTATGAGAGGCAAGATCTGCACTAATGGTGGTTGGACAGGATATTATGTCGGCTTCTAGTACTACAGTCATCCACTAGGAAAATAATTATTGAATTTTTGATATAATTCAGGTATAAAAATAAGTAAGCAGCTACACTCTTAATTCACTGATAAGAGATATCTGCTAAAATAATATCTGTAAATATATCATGTGTGCACCTTGTACAATACCAAAACGTTATGAAAACAGTTTGCAATGTATTAATTTATCGAATCTATATTGTTAAGGTGTCTTGAAACTGTCTGAGTGACATTTGTACTTCAGTAAAATGAAAGGAAAAAAAAAAGTTAGCATTCACAGTTATAAAACCCACATTAAAATATGCAGAGCCTCATGTAGCCCAAGACTAAATGGTCAGGGATTGGCAGGCGCTGATGACAGTCAGAATGAAACACATTCAACTGAAATCACAGAACAGTGCCTTTTTAAAGCTTCAGGCCTATAACAGTTCTTCTTTAAAATGGTCAAATCTAGAAAATTCTCTTCATTTTAAAAACATCCAGAGTTAAAAGCCTTGATACCAACAGTACCCTAACACCATCCATGCTGCTTGGAGGGAAACCATGATACTAATTTTGTTGTCTCCTGGATTTTTTGGACTGTGGATCAAGTCACCTCCTCAGTATCACAGGAAATTCTTCCTGTTCTTTCTTTCTTGGTTTCTACCTCATGATCAAGTTCAAGACACATCTCCATACTGAATCCTAACAGCTCTGGGTTACTTTTCTGCTTTGTTTCAAGTCTCTTCAGTTCTTTTTTGCCACACTTCTCTGCTTATTTCCTATTTTCTTCTATGAGCTTAGCACAACTGCTTTATCATAGCCACCTAGTGCTCCTTTCTTCTCAAGAAGAAATGGCATCTCGTTGTTAGACCCCCACTCGAGCTCCTCACAGCCCACCTGTCGCTTGGTGATGGTCACCACAAAGAGGAACACATGCCAGCTTCTGGTTTTCAGATATGCAATTTCCAGACACATTCCATTTAAACTGGTTTGCGTAATGCTTGGAGGATGGTGTAGATGTGGGTTTTCAGTGCAAGGGAGGGTGTAATTAAAGCAAAAATTCATGTCCACGCCTGTGGATTTGTAAGTATCATCTGAAGGATTCCTTGGACCCAACACTAGGAGAAAAAAGGGAAAACCTGGTGAAATCTCTACTGGCCGTGGTCTTCAGCTGGGCAGAGGAAAGAGGCCAGGCAACAGGCTGCCGTGAAGTTCTTCCTAGATTGGACAAGCTGCCTGCCTCCAGTTATGGGAAGGGAATTGGCAGAGGGCTCCCAGTCCAGGCTTGCAGGGTCCCATTGAAGCTAGACTGAGTCTATGATCTGTAACCTCATTATGGACAATTAAATCATATATAAAGTGATGTTAAAAAACCTGAAATAAAATAAGCAATATAGGAGAACAGATGTCCTTCAAAAGGTGTGCCCAGGCCAGAATGTGAAGCATAAGTAAAACCTACATTTAATTTTGAAGTCACAAACAAGATTCAGTTATGGTGGGTCTCAGTATATTTAACTGTGGCTTGTAAAAATAGATGAGACTTACATGATCAGCATGATTTAAACAAATGACCTACTTTTATTAAATTAAAAAAAAATGTCTAATGGGTACAGGGTCTCGCTATGCAGCTCAGCCTCCCCAGTACTGGGGTTACGGGTATGTGTCATCACACCCAGTTTTGGGGCTGGCACAGTGAGCCTGGGGCTCCAGGGCCAGCATGGCATGCAGTACCGCAGATTGAACCCAGGTCCTTGCACTTGCCAGACAGGTACTTAGACTGCTGGGCTATCTCCCCAGCCCAAATCACCTCTTTAAAACTTATTCTCATTTGCTTTCTATCCACTGTTCAGTCATGTTGTATTTGAGCATGTGTATAGAACTCGTCAGTCTATTAAAGGAGATGCATGTGTATACATGTGTCTTCATATATTCATTTATGCATTTTTATGAATAAAGTGAATATAGAAAAACAATGATATACAATGTAATATTCACTGGTGCTTACTCTAAATGGCCACCTTGAATCCTAGAAGGCTGGGCAGTCACTTGGAGGGATGGCTTGGGTTCTAAAGGCACAGCTTAGAGCCAAGCAGAACAAGAACACTGTACAATGTTCTTTTCATCACATAACACCTTGCCATCCCAAAGGAATCATGTCTAGCCAAAGTGTTCCCAACAAAGTCCTGTGAAAGTTAGTCAAAGGAATGAATAACTACACAAGGGGTGGGAAGAGATGGGGCAAAGTTCTGTTGTCCTAAATGGTGTCCAGCCTGGATTCAAAGCTAAAGAAAGTCTTTGCTGTAGAATTCTTGCAATTTTTAAGGTGTTCAAAGTGCCTGTGATATGTCAAGAGAGGACTTCCAAACTCCAAAGGAATTAGTGGACCTGTCAGAGTGCAGACAGTCTGACTTCTTGCAGGAATGGACTCACAGGGACCCACCTTAGACTCACTGCTGACAGCAGAACCTCCCAGATCAGTGCAAGGCTGCTGTGCTGTGAAAGATGATTATGTTTTAAGATCTTCCCTCCAGCTCAGGGAATAGTCCTGCCCAAGCACTGAGCTAGGAAGAACAGGGCCAGCACCCGAGAGGTCTCCCCCACTTCCAGGAGACTGAGACTTTTACCTACAGGGGTTCTAGGAGCTGGAACCCCAGGTGCTTCTTGCCCAGAATGTCACTGCGTTCATGTTTGCACTCATCAGGTCCTGCCGCATCTTATTTATCAAGTTTTCTGTTTGGAGTGATATTACAAAGTTGATATTACTATGGTGATGTTCTTTTAAAATGATACTTTATAGAGGACATTATTTCTGAAATTTAGTTGTTCGCATGGAACTTAGGTAGGTATGAAATTACAAATTTGAAATCCATTAACTAAGATACTGAAACTGAACCATTGCATTATGGCACTGTCGTGCCATTACTCTACCTACAGTGTCAGCATGATTATTACTGTCCTGCCTACATACCCAGCCCGGGAACTTTGCTGCTGTGCATTTGTGTCTGTGTGTGACATAGCTCACTATCTGTTTATGAATTCTTTCCATGGCCTTCTGAAAATATAAAGAAGATGGGGTGGGGCTGACATTCCTTAGTGTTTACAGGATGCCAGAGACAAACAGCGAGGCGGCCCTGGGTTCATACATCTTCTTTAACTCTTAGCAGTTATGTAACATGAAGACAGTGGAAAAGGTACACATGATGCCAAACTTCATGAACTTTCAAAGCAAAGTATAAATTTTCTCAGTTCTTTCTTAAAACATAGGAACAGACACAAAGGGTATCTTACAAAGAAAGAAATCAAGAGCCAGGAAACCGACCTTGTATTCTCTGGCAGAAAGGACAAGAACAGGGCAAGATATCAATCTGTAAATATTTGAAAGCATAAACACTATGGATTGAGAACATTTTTTGGCCTGGTAGGTATGTGTTTAGCCAACCTTCATATCAAGACATGACACCATTCACTGCTATTGGAAATTAGAAACAACATTAATAGAAATCGGGAGGAAAAGAAGTCCCCTTTCCAGTTGGTCAGATATTTCAAGGGGCAACTCGTCAGTCTATTAAAGGAGATGCAGATTGAAGATGCGTTCAATACAGTGATGGTGAGTCTACACATGCCACTCTGAGCTATTGGCAACTACCGAAAGAGCTAAAAGGTTTGCCATCACTCCTAGGTTCTGTGCTTACCACTACCAAAGTGGTTCCCTGGGTTTTAAATTCAGGGATTTCCAGGTAGAAAATGCTTATCATTAACTTCAGAAAAGTAGTTCTGATAATATCTTACCCTGGAACCTAGATATGACCTAAATGTTAAGTGACAGTGCATGAATCTACCCTTCCTAGCAACATACCAGTGACATGAGAAATGCTCCAGCTATCAATTTTCTATCTATCACTGATTATTTGTGATGTCTGAGCAACATTACACAGTGTGTTGCTTATTCTTTCTTGGAGTTACTGAGCAGGCTAACACTTACTTAGGTTACTTTATCTTTTCATTCAAGAAACAAGTGTTGGGCCTTTGTTATGCAAGACATTGAATAGTTTTACCATAAAATTGATGGCATTCTAGCTTCAGGGCTCCTCATAGGGATAGATCATCTCCAAATCTTCATCCTAATCTCACAGTCACAATTTTGCATTCATTTTTTCTTCTCAAAGAAAAGCCCAATTTACTTAATCTGAAATGCTAGAAAATCCTATGTAACCTCTGGTACCAGCACTGAAGAAAATGTGTAAAACTATCATACCCAACAGTCTGATAACGGGGCAGCTCTGACTAAAACGGAGTGTACATGAGGCCACATTCAGATCCCTCTGTCTTCTGAGCACTCAGAATTCCTCTGAGTCACTCCCACTCTACAGCAGTGATCAGGGTGTCCTATCATCCTAGGAACATGGTCTGCCATCCCCAGGAGACCATTTGCCCTAAATTCCTGAACCTGAGTGAGGGTCAGATGGTGCCACTGCGACTTTTGACCAGCCCACGATGGAAAGGTCTCCTTGCTTGGTTGAGTGCGGATCACTGCAGTCAATCACTGCTCTACATTTGAGCAGCAGGGTCGCAGAGGAGAAACAAAAAATATATTGCTTATTCTGTTATAATGCTTCCCACATTTGCCCTTTATGTACTCCATCCTTAGGAAGCACAGACACTAGTTCTTTCTGGACATGAGGCAGGTGGTTGGCGCGTGTGTGCTTCGGTACCTTTCTGGTTTGCTTCTTCCATTTGCCTTTTACTGAGCCATTTTTGCAAACATGGAATCTAACATTCATTCTTGCAAAGATAGGACTGCATTACTGCTGTATTAAAGAGAAGGAAATGAGCAACCCTGACTTTCCTGATGTTGTGAGCATGACCAGACAACCCCAAGCTGTCTTCTTACTGTGACTAACATAACTAGAATTTTATGCTACAAAATTGTAGGTGAGAAACACAGGTTCTACCCTGGAATTCAACCATGTATAAACTTTTGGAGTCAAATCACATTGCAGTACTCGTTGGCTTATTGATGACTTCTCCAGCTAGGACACCATGCCATCAGAGGGGAAGCTACTCCCTGCCTTCTTCTGGAGCCCTAGCCTTCTCTCTATGGGAAGAGCACACCTGTGAGGAGGCTGTTCTCTCCACACACTGCTGGGTGAGCTGGCATGGGCAGCATGCTGTAGTAATTACACCGGACCAGTGCAAGTATCTTGCCTCTCCTTCGTTAGGGACGCCTATGCTCTCAGGGTTTTTTTTCCTTTTATCTCCACCAAGTAACACAGCAAATAAAATTTCTTTCCCAGAGCCTTTGTTTATAAATTATTAATTTTTTTCTGTATTTTAGGGAAGGGTCTATAGGGTGTTCTGGGTCTCACTACTAGATCCGACTTGTAGTGATTCTCCAGTTTACAGCCTCACAAGTTCTGGGATTACAGGTGCGTCCCACCATGCCCAGTCTCTATTGCTGTCTCAGCGCACCCCAGGGGCAGGGCCAGCATAGCAGGCCTGGGCAACTTAACTCCTGCTTGAAGGCACTTTATATAAATTATTAATTATTTTATCTCCTTCACTGCTCTTAATTCTCCCTTTTAAACTGGAGGGTGGATTCCCTTTGTTATTTTAGCTTAGGGAAGATTTAAAAATCTGGCCTTCCTGGGGCTGTTTTCCTCTGAAATTCTGCCTGGTCACATAGTTCCCTTACCTGTCTATAAAGCTGGCCCAGGAATCTGCATGAGCAGCAGCCAAGAGCCAGGTGTGGTGGGTCACACCTGTCCTCTACAGGCACAAAGCAAGGGCTTCTCTTGGTTCACTCTGTACCTGAGCTCTGCCTGTGCCAACCTGGCTGGCCATAGCCCACCTCGAAGCAGAGGAGAGAGAAGGGTGTTCAGTAACTTGTCAGATTGGCCCTTGGCCCATGCCTGTTAATAAGCCATGCATGCTTTTTTTGCAAACAAAAGCTAAGGTTCATTCTACAACAAGTTCTTTTTTTGCAGGAGAGTTATTTTTATTTGAAAGAAGAGTTTGCATATTTAGAGATACCTCACTTGCTCTGGTGAGAGGGCTTGAGCTGGCAGGGGTAGGGGCAGCATTACCACCATGCTGAAGACTGAAGAGTGACTGGGAGGTGGGCTCACTTTACACGGACATGCCTGGGGGTCTGGTCGCTCCCAGACGCACTCCACTCATGGCTCACCCTCTGCATAGTTGCTCCAAAGAACCCAGTGCAGCTGCAGTAGAATACACACACACACACACACACACACACACACACACACACACACGCACTCCAGACCCAACCCTGGCCTCTGAAGCAACGTGTACAAGGAAGTCAGGGACTGCCCGGAGCCTCCAACAGATGAGTGGCGACTGGGCAGGAAAGACTATGTCAAGTATTTGACATTTACTGATTAAGACAGAAAAACTTTGTCTCTCTATTCAGTGCCGCTAGCCACTGCTGAGTGGATTTTCCTGTACCCAGAATGCTGCTGTCATTCTGGTATAAAAGTATATACACACACATATACACATGCATGTGCACACACACACACACACATGCCCTGAAGCAAGAACATGCAACTTTTCAAGACCTCCTCCAAGTGAGAGAGAGGGTACAGGCAGCTCCCAGGGAGGGAGCCAAAAGACCTGCTTTTGTTGGCTCCAGCCCCCTGGCATGGGAAATCTGGGGTCTCACACTCTCTTTCCCCCCAAGTGACTGCTGTCTGCACTGGGTAAACATGTGAGGAGAGGAAATGGAGTAAGTAGCACTTTCTGCAAAGCAACCACAACTGCTAGTGAGAGGAAGGAGTTGCCAGAGCGAAGGAGGGCTCTTTAGAGAGGCATTTTCCTTTGGAAACCAGAATCACAGACTTCCACTATGCTGATTTCTCTGAAACTTGTAAACTACTTATGTGTTTATTTAATTCAGTGACAAAAATTTCTATGATAAGCACACTGGCTAAGTGATGTCCCCCTCCAGTCTCACATAGCTGATGCCCCAGACCATCTCCAGGTCACTCCCTTTGTGGTCAGCTTATTATAGGACAGCTAGGGAAACAGGAAAACTGTGAACCAGAAAAGCCCCAGGAAGGGACGGGAAGAGCAGAGCCAGCGAAACGCTGTGTGAGGTAAGTGTGTCTCCCTGTCCTGCTGGCAGTCTCCCTAATGCGCAGATTTCACAAAAGAATGACATTTAAAAGTGCATTCCGGTTTTACGTGACATTCTTTTGATTTTTAAGAACAATTTTTAATGGGACACAATTTATCACCTGAGGCTATAACTGATTGTGACCTATTTGTTTAAACATCCAAGAGAGGGGAAAAAACAGGAAAGGACCTGGAATAACAGTTGATTGTGTGTGATTCTGACGCTACAAAGTAAGAACTCTGAGAGTCGCTGAAATCCTTCCTAAAGGTTTAGAGAAAAAAGTTAAGACCACGTTCAAATAAAAAGAAGGATCATCAAACCTGTGAACATTGTGGTAAAGATTTTTGTCTGTAGTTTTCTAAAATAAGTTATGTGGGGTTTTTTTGTTTGTCTGTTTTGTTGGGGTTTTTTTAGTACATTTGCTAATCTGTAACTTAAGAAACTCTGAGGTCAAGGAACACTGATAGAAGAAAAAAATCCTGATTTCCTTCAGGGAACTAACAGACTAACTTTGGAAGCGCAGCAAGGAGACAAAAGTCAACTTTACAGGAGCGTTGTGGAAATTTCACCCTGTGTTACATTTGCTAGCTCAGAATAGTCTAAACCCACATGGAGTTATACACAGATTATAAAAAGCATTATCCATGGGTCATGAGCAAAGTTCTCAACATTTGCAAAGTCAGAATTGCTTACATTTCTTATATGTACCACACAGAAAACTTACATAACTCCTTTCTCATAAGGCTAGGTAACAGATTGGAAAATATTCCCGTAAGGTTTTGCCTTACAGCAACCTAAGCTGATCTCACCACCAACAAAAGAGAGAACTGCCAGAAAATTAGCCAACGAACTATATAATCTCTGACAATCAATAGCAAACAGACACTGTGACAGGAAAGCACTTGCCAAAAAAGTCAAAAGTAATTCTCTTGCAATCTAGATCCATTCCACCCACAGGGAGCAAGACAACATCTGGGTAGTGTTTCACAAGCAAGAAGAAAGGGCTCTTTGCTGCTTAGCCCCATCATTAAGGGGAAACCCGTTTTTCACATGCAAACGGCACTTGTAAATTCCCCCAGATAAGCTTGGACGCTTGAATGATTTAAGTAAGTTTTAAAAGAACCGTAACATTTTCATTACCTTTAGGAGTAAAGTTTTCAAACACATCTCCAGCCTGCAGCCCGAGCTGGTTGTGGACATAGCGTGAGCTTCTTACCTGCAGAGCTGGATGCTTGCAGCCTCCTGGCTGGAGGAGAGGTTAGGGCAGGCAAAGAACTGAGCAGCCGGTCGCAGGTTGCCTGGGGAGAGATAGGTGCTGTGGGTTTCTCCAGAGGAACGTGCTCCCTGTGCACTGTCAGTCAAAAACAAGTTGGTACAAGTTTGAGTAGGAATTACCTGAAAGAACTGAGAGAGAGAAAGAGGTTGGGAGAGATTAGGCAGAGGAGGGAGGGACAGAGAAGGAGGGAGGGAGAAAAGGAGAGAGAGAGAAAGAGAGAGAGAGAGAGAGAGAGAGAGAGAGAGAGAGAGAGAGAATCAGAGAAAGGAGTCCATGATGTCACGGTGTATCTTAAAGTCCTGAGGAAATCTACAGACCAGCACCAGGATTCTCAAACTCCGCTGCCCTCAGCCTCCAGACACCTGTGTGAAAGAAAACTGAAACCCTCCTTAAAGAAGGTCAGTTTCAGAAGAAACTTCTGGTCACTCTTATCAAGGCCTCTTTAAAGGTCTCTTTGCCTATGTAAAATATAAATAAATAACCAGCTTATCTTTCCCAACAAGCTCTCCTTTACCTGCCCTTCTCCACAAGTCTTCCTTCCTACCCCCAAGGAAATTAACAAAACTCCTCCCCTCCTGGGGAGGCAGCACTCCGGGCCAGAGCATGCCTGTATCCCCAAGTCAGATGGCACACAGGGAACTCCTGTGTTCAGGTCCATGTTGGTTTTACTACTGCCTTTGTTTCCCTAGTTAGATAGATGTGGGTAAGTTTAGGTATTAGAGGATGTGGGAGCTGGGCTGGGGGGAATCTCCTTGGAATTTGGCCTTAATTTTCCTGCAGAATTTGGCATTTTTATGAATAAATGGCTGGAAATCTTTGGAGCAGACAGGTGAGGGAAAATCTTTCGGGTCTGGAAATGAAGTTGTGAAGATCTGTCTGGAACCTGGCAAGGTGTCCCTGTAGCCACTACGTCAAGTGGTCTATCTTTGGCCTGTGTACGCTTTCCTTGCCCACCTGTGACACAGTGCATAGGGATCCTGGTGATGATCCAAGTAATGAGATGCTCCTCTGCTGGTCCAAAAGCGATGCCTTAGAGGGGCAGAGGTTTCTGTCACAGAGGCTGTAGGGTGCATCGCACCTTCACCACACAGATGCCTCCGCCTTGAGTGATGTCCCTCTGCTCTCCTTCAGGGCTCAGGTCCTTATCTACAGTCAGGGCTCAACCACGTGGTCCCTGCCCAGAAGCTCCTTATCATATGTGGCCCTGGCTAAGCTCCATGTCTCAGTATCCTTCTTGTTTCATATGTTATTCACCCCTGCATAAATCATCCCAACTCTATCAATTCCTCCCTGTGTTCCACTTTGGAACATGACCATGCTTGATTTGGTTACCAGACATCCTATTTTCAGAGATTCCTGGCATATCCTAAACCCTCAGAAAGGTGTACAGATAAAAGATTCTGCATAGAAGATATGATTTAATGCAATTAAATTTTAATTCTTATCTTCTTATATTTAATGAGCACTTCCAACCTCAGCTCCTAGCAAACTTTTATTTGTACAATCACTGTAGAGAACTTTTAAAAGCATTAATTTGATGCACAGATCAAAATTGAAGCACAATTAGTCAACTTTTAAGGACCAGGAAAGAAGTCAGAGAGGGTCAGCAACCTGGTCAAAGTCACAGAACTATGAAACAAGTAGCTCTTCTCCCTCTCAGTTCATGTGTGTTCTAATATTCCACATTTTTCTCAAATTACTGTTTGGTGAACATGCACAGAGACTCTTTCAAGCATCCAGGCATACATGGCAGGAATTACATTCATAGCTTGATGCTCTCTCTGGCCAAGTTTGAGTCCCTGCAGGAATGTCCATGAAAGAGCTGATACACATTCATGGTGACAGAAGAATGTAAGACCCCAGGAACATGGATATACCAAAAAAAAAAAAAAAAAAAAAAAAAAAAAAAAAAAAAAAAAAAAAAAAAAAACAAACTAAAATGCTAAATGTTATGACAGTGTTCTTCAGTCCTATTTACCTATTTTTGTTCTTTTTCACTTGGTAATACATCAGCAACTTGATCTCGGGGCTGTCACTGCAGAATTTGCCAAGGGAGGAGCAGCATTATGAATACATGACTGGAGGGTGGACTGGAGCTAAGGAAAATTATGGAGAAACCTCCTATGAGACCTCTGTCATGGGGAACAAACTTTGTGTTGTATGTCCTAGTAATGCAATGTTCTATCCAGGTACTTCTGGAAATTTCTGATGCTAAGGGAGGGAAATAGGGAATACTTTTAACTTTCTTTTTTAATGTATTTAGTACATGGTCTACAGGGTCTCACTACATAAATCAGACTCAGTGATCCCTCTGTTTTCAGCCTCTCAAGCACTGGGATTATGGGCACACCACCAAGCCCAGTCTCAATCGCCATTCAGCGCAGCCCCAGAAGTAGGGGTGCTGTGGCACACTGGGGAACGAACCCCAGTCCCTGTGTCTGCCTAAGCAGGTGCTTTAATCCACTGAGCCGTCTGGCCCATCTTTAACACTTCTAATTCTGGTAATAAATATTTTGTGTTACCTAATCTCCCACCCATTCAGTAAGTTCAACCTACTTCACAGTTTTAACTGTGACGTAACATCTCAAATCTACTGTGTAAGATTACATGAAAGAGCATCACTAATCAGTTTGTCATTAAAGATGGTTAATAGCACTAACCAGCCTAAAGCAAACAACAAATGTGAATGACTATTTGTTACATTTCCTCTTTCCTTCCCTCATTTCTTTCTTCCTTCCTGCCTTTTTTCCTTCCCCTTTGAGTTCCATATCTCTCCGTCTCTCTGTTTCTGTCACTTTCTCTCCCTCTCCCTTGTAGTTAATTGAAAGCAAGACTTAATGTGTCAAATTTGAATAAAAATATACATCTAAAATATATATTTTTCCCTGATGTTTTAAAATGACATCTGGGCTCGGGGCAGAAATCTTCACAAGCACCACCATTGTAAAGAGATTCATTTTCTAAGAATAATTTCCAAGAAAAGAAAATAAATTGTTATACTGCTTCCAGTTCTCATCTTGGCTTGAATGGCAATGTTTAAACCTTGAAGGGCAATGAGAGGAAAACAAAGCATCTTTACTTCTGAACAGACTCAGCTTCATTTGTGTTAAGGGTGGAGCTACTTATGGAGGGTTAAGTCAGTTCCTATGCTTTAGCAGTACTGCACACCAAGCCATCTCCCAAGAACTCCCAGAGCCCCCAAGAATCATGCATGATGCAGCCAGTTGCCTCTGGTTTGCTGCCATCATCCTGATCTTGGAGATGCCCCTTGAAATGCAGATGAACCATGGAGAGTAAAGGGTGCCCATGTCAATCATTTGAAGATGCTGCAGGCCACCGACTTGGGAGTGGGGAGTGGTGGGCAGGGGCTGCTTGCCCCTGGCTTCCTAGACAGAATTATGCCTTAGGTAGCAAAAGTCAAAATCTTATCTCGGGATAGGAGCTCTAGAAGCAGATCCTGAGACAAGGTTGCACACGCTCATTATTAAACAAACCCTCCAGGGAAGAAACTAGAGGGGCTGGGGGCAAGTAAGAAGGGTGGAAAGAAACCAGAATTCGACTATGGGCCCCAGCTGAGATCCAGCCCCTGCCTGACCCTGGGTTCCGATTCAAGGACAGCACTTAGTAACGGAGCTGGGCTTTCTTCATCTTACCTAAAGTATCCTTTGGCTAAAGGGAGATGGATATTAGGTACGTGGATTTTTTGAATGCTGGAGCTTTGTGTATTTGTAATAGCAGTGGCTCCCATCGCTTGTGGGCAATGTGATGAGGGGCTACCATCCAGCAGGACTCAGGCAGAGCAACATGGGACAGCTCAAGCAACAAAGGGACCCTAAACACCGATAGCCCCTATGGGGAATTCAGAATGTGTTCCCTTCTATCAGTTCCCCTCTGTCAATTTCCTTCACTCTTTTAGCCATCTCCCACTCTCTTTCTGTACTTCCTCTATCTCCCAAGCAAAATAAAATCAAGAATCCCAGGACTAAATTTGGTGATTTAAAATGCATATAATTTATTATGTATATGGTCATTTATTCCAAGGAAGGAGAGGGTTCTAGTACGGCTTTCTTATCACCAACAGAATCCTTTCTTGCATGATAACTTGGCTGATCAGTAACTAACTTGGGTGCCTTCTCTTTTATTTCTCTTTGTTGGATTACAAAGACTTCCCAGTCTATATCTTTCTTAAATTACTATTGAACAGAAAGATGGATAAATAGTTAACTGTCACACAGCATGAGATGTACTATATCATAGAAGCATTCCAGAGGCCCACAGAAAGCTAATTATCTCTTCTCCTAGAATTCAAGGTAGGCTTCCAGAGTAGGGAACAATGGACTTTAAACCACAAGGTTTCCACAGGTGAATCCAAAGAAGTGCTGCAGATATTCCAGGAAGAAGATTGAGTGAGTGAAAGTTAAAAAAGCCAAGAGGGACTAGCAATGGAGCATGGACCTCAGCCTCATGAAATTTAGCCAGAATCTCCAGAATATGGCTTTTGCTACAGAATCCCATGTCCCCTTGTCCTTGGATATCCTTGGGGAGGCAGTTGACATGAGTGTAGCCTCCAGTCTCCCAGTGGATGGTTTCGCACCTTCCCACCATCCTCCTCAATGCAAAGGATTCTTCCTGGGGAAAACACTAGGCGCCCTGTGCACTCATGAAGTAGATGGCACAGAAATGGCCAAGAGATGCAAAGGTGACTTAAGAAGAACATTATCTCCAATTTATTCTTCTGGTGGTGGTGGTGGCTCATCTTAGTTTTAAAAGTAAAAATCCTAGGAAACCCCAGTCCTAGGCAAATTGCAATGACTGTTCACTCTGCTCTCACTGGTATCCTTGGGTTTCTTGGAGTCAGCTGTTAAATCTTAAAAAATGGGTTCATCTGAAGCTATTCGAAGTATGTAGCACCAAATAGACATTTGCTTAAGACACCTGTAAAATAAACTGTCCAGTGGCAAAATGTGGGCTTAAAACCTAAACTCACTAGGTGCGCAGGCTTTGCTTGTAATCCCAGCACTCTGGAGGCTGAGGTAGGGCCTGTGGGTTTCAGCCCAACCTGGACCTAATGAGGCCCAGTCTCAAAGCATAAAAGGTAGGGATGCTGCTCACTACAGAAGCTCTGGATTCAATATGCAGGATTGAAAAACAAAAATAAAGATAGGCTCATGAAATACCAGAGTCTCTGCAAAGAGACAACTCCCTCCTTTAACTCTCTCAGGAAGGTAGTTGGACATTTGGGTCTCTCTGGGCAGCAGGATTTCAGGGTCCTTGTGGTGCAAAGCATCTGAAGGTAAGGTTTCCCCTTACTTTTCTCAAATCACACTTCACTGCTGCAGGGGTTGGTGCAAGCTCACACCAATGTTAAAAACAAATAGCTTGTTTGGGGATATAGGTCAGTGGCTTATGTGCCTGCCTGGCAAGTGCAAGGCCCTTGATGATGGAGAGGAAGTGCACCCTACAAGGTGAGAGCAGAGCGTGAGAAGACTCACAGTCTGGCGGGTAAGAAAAAGGTGTTATTTTGCATCCAAAATCTCAGGTTATCTCATTCCCATGGAAGTAAGGCATTTGGATAGTCATCCTATCAAAGACTCTCTGGCCACAGCCATGCATAAACTGTTCTGTGGAAGAGCTAGCCCATGGTTTCCTGCTAGACTTGAACAAGGGATCAGAACCTGTGTCCACATGTAAATGAAGGATCGAAAGGAGCATGTTTTGAGTGATCCAGCAAACATCATATTCAAATGAAGGGTTGAAAATACCACTATTCTGATTGGCTCTCCATGCAGTGATGAAGGTGTCCCTGTACTGGAAGTGTCCCTCATCTTGCTGTCCTGTCTTAATATCACTGATAAACAGATAAGCCTGTCCAGCCCACTGCAACCAGAGTCACCTATCTTCTCTGGAAACCCTCACCTGTTCTCCTCCTGATCATGTGCTGAATACTGGCCTGCCTAAACCTCTTCAGTAGCTGTTTTACTGTTGTTTAACTTTGCATCATCTAGATGAGTAACATCTTAAACTGAGTAGTACCATGGTGTCACCATCAGGCCCCTCTCCACCATATGGCCACATACAGGATCTTACACACAGCACATTGATTCTAAATCCAGTTCTGCAAGGACCATTTTTGCAATAAATTAAACAAAGGAAATGCAAATGTCTCACTGATCCCATTGAAGAACCCCAAAGGTCAGCTGGGGAGACAAGTAGTGAATCATCCTACATTTTCCCTCGTAATTTATTTTAGCAACTGGACCTTGGTTTGTGATAAGTCACATATCATTGATGGACAGGGCCCATGCATCATTCTACCTGATGGGTGCAGGTTCTGCCCTACGTCACTCAGACTCATCACACTGGCAGTGGTCTCTTCTCTGTGGGGCTCATTTGCCTTCACATTTCTTGTCATGATATTTCAGTTCCCAGGTATACACAGGGCCTCTTTCTCCCTTTTCCTTGGTTGGTCTCTGGCTTCTAGCAAAGCTTATTTGCTATTCATTGTGATTTTTGTTCTTTTTCCAGAATTTAGTGATATTATTATTCTATAACTCCCTCATTTATTGAAAACCTGAATGTTTCCTATGATTCCATATCAATTTTACCTCTGATACTCAGAGAATGTCCTTTAAACTTTGATTCTGTGTAACCACCCCAAATTCTCTGCAGCATACTTGCAGGATAACCTGGGAGATGTCTCAGGACACAGATTAAGTATTTATTATTAACAGAAGTGGGTCAACAACTGGGATTTTTAAACTTTGGAAGCTTTCCCATTGCAAAATTGTATCTTTTTGCCAAATATTTTAGATATTGTGGAAAAACTGAGCAATGAAAATTGGCTGAATGATAGGAAGTGAAAGATCTCATCTGAGCTGTCACAAATCCTACAGAAGAAATATGCATGTGGAGTGTCACAGATGCCTACAGCCTCAGCAGTGGACCTACTCCTTGCCTACCCTGCCAAACGGCCAGGTGCCGAGTAATGAAACCTTATCTGGAGAAGCCACAAGAGTGCATTAAACAATAACAAGAAAACAGACTTGACGGGACAGCTGTCCACAGAGGTCTTGTTCTATGACCACAGACCATGGTGGTTGTCTTTGTCTGCCTTGGTGGTTTCTATCAAATGGCAAAGAGGGCCATGGAAACTCCAAGCAAAGCAGAAATGGATAGGAAAGGCTGATAAATGGGAATTGGCTTTTCGTGAGCTTCTCCTTGTGGTCCACCCTGAAGAACAAAAACTAGAGAGTTGTGAATAAGTCCCTGAAAGCCAAGTCACCCAGTCATTGTTGGCTTTTGTTTCACAAATAGTTAAACAGACCAGAAAAGGAATCTTTTATTCTGCCATTAAGAAATATTCCTGGGATGATTTTCCTTCCATGCATCTACACCTGATCATGTGCTAAAGAATACTCTGTGTTTCTCTCATGCATTCTGTTCTACTGCTTTGGTTTGCCAGTGTGGTTACCCTAACCCCAAGTGAGAGTTGACTTATGACTTGCTATTCTTCAAACTATCCTCACTGTAGAACTTCTCAGCACCAAAAAACCCTCAACTTGTTTCCTTCCTGAAATCTATGTGTATTTAGTAGGCAGAAATCTTTCCAGAGGTTTAATGCTGTGGTTTATTCATCAGTAAATGATACATATCACCTTGTTATACACATATGCCAACAAATACTTAAATTGGATTATCAATTTAGACTCATTGCCTTCTCATGGGAGAACATTGTTATGTTTTGTTCTTCAAGTTTTCTGATGGTATGTACTCTTTATTTTACAGTGTGATCAAGAAAAAAAAAATGGAACCTAAAATGCAATCCTTCCCTTAGGTTACTGAATTTTTTCTCTCTGGCAAGGAGAATAGAATACAGTGGGGCAGAGACAAGTATAGGTTCGGTCTGGGCTAACTGGTGGTAGAAATGCTAGAGCTGCTTCTAATTGCGTAGTCTGCACCAGTGAGTAAGGAGAGCAGGTTGACCTCCTGGAGTTCCTTCATGAAGGAAAGCTTGGGAATTACCTAAAGGGGCCTCATGTCCACTGGACATGAGCAAGTGGGGTTCTATGTTGAAGGTGACTAAGGTCAAGTTACACTTCCTGCCTGTGTCACTTGCAAATCCTTCCCAATACCTAGGTTCTCCTTTTGCCCACTATTTGAACTGGGAGACAAAGCATATGAACTGTCTGGTTCCTTCAGGATCCTGCCATGTTCTCTTGAGGCCTTAAAGATGCAGAGCTCCTGGACTTTCGATAACTTGCATTCTCTGGAAGTCCTGCTATTCCCTTTCCCCAGGAGAGCAACATAGGAGCCCAGATTTCCTGGGTCTTATTCTATTTCTTCCTTTGTTAAGCCACTTGAGTAGTTAAGTAGTTTACAGTACTTAAATAAATAGAATTTCATTAACGTGTTCCTAGGAAACTGAGTTTTCTTGTGCCAATTTTCCTGAAGTGCCTAGAGGTGTAGTGATAAACTCTAAGATTTGTACCAGGTGGTAGGGCATTATTTCTTGACTTTCATTGGACATGTGTATTCCCAGCAATCTATTACCTATCTTGGTTATAGAACATAAAATTATATTTACCACTTTGCTCACCCTTCTGTTCTGCATTGGCCAATAGAGTGTTTTCACTGCCCAGCAAAGAACTAGTACCCGGATGTAACTCACAGGTTTCCTGACCTGTGAAAAAGTGGAGGTGTGGAGATAAGGGGAGAATGTGGATGTTGTTTGAGGTTCCTTCTGATGTAAGGTGCTCTTAACAGCAAGGAGATGGTGAAAACTTCCACCTCGGTTATAGAAATGCATTCCACTCAGTCAGAGCCAACATGGCTGGATTTGGAGGCAATGACATATGATACAGTACACTGAGTCATAGAGATGGAATTTTAATTAAGAGAGTTGCCTACGTCATCAGGGCCCTTTCTAATGTTTGCTGGATCTCAGGTTACTTCCTGAAGTCTATGTGTGTAGAGTAGTGGAGTGGTGGACAGAGTAAAGCTCCTTTCTTTATTGGTTAAGTGGCAAGCCACATGAGCTTTGAAGGGGCACAAGATGAAATGGAGGTGATGATAGAAACTCCAGTCTTCTGCGGAAAGGCTGGCTTCACCCATGGGCAGAAAGAGCATGCTGACCACAGACTAGCAGGGTTTCTTCTGACCCCAGTGTTACACTTATCTGCCTACCTATTCTATCTGTCCACCCATCTCCCTCCTCATTCATCCATCAGTCCACTCATCCACCCATTCATTCATCCTTTGTTTTCTACTTCTGCTGTCTGACTTGGCTTTTCTCTTAAAATTGTATGTGAGGGTAACTTCCAACATTAAAGGTCTTCTGATAGAGTGGTTAAGTTCAGGTTGAGTTCTCAAACATGCATTTACTTTATGGTGAAGTTCAAATTTCAGGTACTAAATATGTAGAAAGGAACCGGTATTACCAGTCTGACAGATAAATGGAAAATGTACCCAAAACAAAACGCTTTATTTTCTTTAAAAGAAAATACACACCCATAGCCACACACACACACACACACACACACACACACACACACACACACACACCATTGCTCAGGTAGCAAATGTTGTGATAATAGAGGACATCTTCAAACATAATTTATTTATATTTTTAAAATGTTTTTATGCATTTTAGCAAGAAAAAAGATAAAATAGCAATGAAAGTTTGAAAAGCAAACATGATTTAACTTCTAAACATCCTATTGAAATTTCACTTGCTTTTTAGAGTATTTTCTCTTTTTAAAATTAATATCAGATATTAGTGACTTACATATATTTTTCTCTATGCTTATGCTGACCTTACCTAGAATTTTACAAAAGCTCCCTCCCGGCCATTAACTCACCTCTTCACAGCTAATAGACAAGGGAGAATATAGCAGTATCCACACACATCTCACTTGAACTGCAAAGAAGGTCAAAGGCTACCTCAGCAATGTTTGGCCTGCATTCCGCAGAGAGATTCCTTGAGAAGTTCATCTTTATCATATCTGACAATGACCAGTGCTACTGAATCTGAGTTTGAGAACTCTCTTTTTTTTCTCTCTTTCTTTCTTTCTTTCTCTCTCTCTCTCTCTCTCTCTCTCTCTCTCTCTCTCTCTCTCTCTCTCTCTTTCTATCTCTCTCTCATGAAACACAGTTTCAATGAAACTTTATTTGTGGACTTTATTTTTTTTTATGTATCTACTACGAGGCCTACAGAGTCTCACTGCACAGATCGGATGCATAGTGACCCTCCTGTTTTCAGCCTCCTAAGTGCTGGGGTTACAGGCACGAACCACTGTTCTCAGTCTCAGTCACTGTCTCAGCACACCATGGGGGCTGGGCTGGTGCATAGCTTGTGGTGCCAGGAATGGAACCCCGCTCCATGTGCTCCACCTAGGCAGGATCTTCAGTCCACTGATCTATCTGGCCTGCCCCTTTTATTTTACTCTTGGGTTGTTACTGCATACAACAAAACCAGACCCTGATCCAGAAGTACAGTTCACTATAATGCTATAGGTCAGAAAAATGATTGAAGTTATTTATGTTTACCACCTAGGTTAACAGTTACTAAGTTATTAATGTAGTCTAATATACCATTTTAACAAGTCCAAGTCTGCTTTGTAGATGAGAAAACTGTGTCTTAAGGGTTTTTTCTTTCTTTCTTTGAGAAAGTTCTCACTCTGCAGTTCAGGCTGAGCTCACTTTGTAGCTCTGGCTGATCTTCAACTTGCAAGGATCCTCCTGCCTCAGCCTATTGAGTGCTGGGATTACAAGTGTGTGCTTCACACCTGGCTCAACTATATTTAAGTAACTTGCCCAAGGCTAAGTACTTAGTGATCTGAGCAGCAGAGATTTAATTAAATCTTGGACTCACTTCCAAAGGGACACAAGGAGCCCTTTATTGCACCATAGCACTCAGTGGCCGTGAACTGTGGGCATCTCAGGATGAACACAGCACCATCACTGTAGGCTGGAGTGGCCACCGTAAACCAGGATGCAGGAGACTCCTGCTCCATTTCTCGTTGTCAGACAGTCTCTGTCTCTCTGTCTCTGTCTGTCTGTCTGTCTGTCTGTCTGTCTCTCTCTCTCTCTCTCTGTCTATGTCTCTCTGTCTCTCTCTCTCATTCTCTGTGTCTTTTATAAGATGATTTCAGACACAACTATCAGGCAATTCCCAGGTGAAGAGATGGAGGCACTGCTCACTTTCCTGACTTCCTCCCAGGAACACCTTAAGTACTATGAGCAAAGGAATAGAGGAATGGGCCCTGCCTCTGACCACACATTGGAATCCCCCAGATGCTGACCACAGATGCTGACTCTGTTGTTCCAAGGGGAGGCCTACACATACACGTGGCTCTTAAGATCATGACATGGTTCCGACAAAGCCAGGGTTGAGAAGGAAGCAAGGCCGAGGTCTAGAAACAACTGGAGAATTTGTACCTCAAGGAGCTGACACAGGATTTAGAATCCAGGTCTCTGACTCCTCTGCTATCTCTGCTGAGCCTTCCTCTCTGACTCCTGCTTGTTGACCCCATAATGACAGTGTCTGTAAAACCTCCTGTGGTGGTGAAGGTGGTGGTGCCTTTTCCTGTGGCTCCTGGATGAGTCACTACCACTAAAGAACACTGTGGGCCATCAGAGCCCACAGGTCATCTATGCACAATGTGACCAGTTCCTCCAGCCGGTCTTTGTCTGCCCATAGCCCACACTCTGGTTATTTAGATTACCTCTTGGTAAAAAGAAAAATGATTCTTCTCGGTCCACAGTACCACCTGGTAACCATTAGCTCTATGATATAAATACCTTAAAGTCCCAAGACCAAGCACTACTGTCTCTCGTTAGTCTCCTGGCAGTTGCCCTGGTGTGTGGGATGAGTAAATGTTTTCCAGGAGTCACCCAAGCTATTT
This sequence comes from Ctenomys sociabilis, assembly GCA_004027165.1. Lineage (NCBI taxonomy): Eukaryota > Metazoa > Chordata > Mammalia > Rodentia > Ctenomyidae > Ctenomys > Ctenomys sociabilis. Next base: position 20,437 of record PVKA01015890.1, read on the forward strand.
TAAGTTCTTGGGTGCACAGGGAATGGGATCAAATCAGTGGTGCTGACTGGGGGAATACGGGCACTCAGTTCTGCCTAGCAGCTGACTGGAACCCCAGGAGCAAGACGTCTCCTCCTGCCATGAGTCTACAGCAGGTCTGCTAGAGCTTCTGACCCTCTAGATTAGATCTTGGCAGGGCTTGGGTGAAACAGAAGTCATATCTCTACACGGTTTGGTATTCACCAGATGAAGAAAGACAATTTGCCCCTGCTCCGGTCTTCGGGTCCATTTCAGCTTGGGCTCCTGTGCTACATTCCTGGACTGTGGACTCTTCCACATGTCTTGGGTAGCTTAGAGTCTCAGTTAAGGGGCCAAAGTCCACCCTTTGTGCCTTCTTATAGTACAGGATTAGCTGAGGAGAGGTCTTGGGGGGAGGAAGGAGGTCCGCCTGGTTTCCATTACACTCTGTCCCTCCTCACAACACATCTAATCTTTGCAATTCTTTCTTTTCCTTTTTCAGAATGTAGAGGTGAGAAACAAGTTTAGCCACAGGGCTTAGTGAGCTGGCACTATAAGCTTTGTCTCCAGCTTAGTTTGAGGAAATAAGATGATCACAAATATTATTTTTAAAAGAAAAGGTAAAAAACAAAAGTGCCTTGGTACACTGCTTGTGTAGATCCGGCTTTATCTAATCTGAAAATGTAACAGACTAACACTTGAAACTTGTTTGTAAGTCTTTATCCAAGTAATAATGGCGACAAAATGGAAATGGAAGTGCAGAGACCTCACCCAGCTTACAGGGAAGTGCAGCTGGTCCACACACTCACTTGTAGAAAGTGGTTATTTTATGGATGCCAGTGTAGTACAGAGGCCCACAAGACAAGGGCTAGGTTGCCTGCAGCCTGCTCACTGCTTGTTTTATTGCCACACAGCCATGTCCTTTGGTTTACAGATTATCAATGGCTACTTTCCTGCTAAAACAACAGAGTTGTAGGCTTATGACAAGAGTATGGGTGCTGAAATATTTACTACCTGGACTTTATCAGAAAGACCTTGCTAGCCCTTGATGTAACAGATCAAAAAGTTATAAAATGTGCCGTTCGAAAGTGTATTCCCAATTGTGTGAGCCCTCTGTTCTCCCCACAAGAAGGTACACAGCCAGGCAGAGAGGCAGAGGAAGAATCCTTGATGTTCCCTTCCTCCTGTGCCCGCACTGTTAGGCTTAGCAGCTTCATTTTCTCTGTGATCCCTAAGTTTCAATGAAGTATCTGCTAAGAGTTCGTCCAAGTGTCACAGTGATGATGGGAAACACCGGGCCACTTACCCAGGCGGTAGGACTTTCTCCTTACCTCAAGCTTATGAGCAAGTGTGTAATTGTGCAGGGCCCAGGGAGCAGATTGCTCTGAGGCTCCCAGTATGGACTGGAGGAGATGCCCAAGCAGATATGCAGAAAGAGTACCTAGGGAGAGCTCTGGACGAGGGGTGATACTGGGCAGGTGTCGGGGACAGCAGGGTTCTGCAACCCAAGCCCTGTAGGTCTTCAAAGGTCTTTCTACAAACATAAGATGAAGCCTCTGAGGATGTTTTACACGGTTTACATGTCAGGCAAGTCCCCTTCCCTCTAACTTCTTGCCTCTAGGTATTTGTTTGGTGTGAGTGACCTCAGAGGTGTGTGTCTGTGCGTGAGCCAGAGGGTGGTCAGGAGCTCTTGGCAGTCATTAGCCTGCTGTCCTTGATTCTGCCTAAACAGCAGAAAGCACTTTATCACACTCCAACTGCAGACTCCATGCAGACAAAGGGAAATAAGATAGCAAGTCATTCTTGGCAAATAGAGACTAACTGTGGTATACTCCACGCAGGGCAGAAATCCCACACTGCCTCAGCAGTAGGTTTCACCCAAGTGAGGTTTCCTTAGGGTTGCTCCAGCACTTCATTCTAACATGGTAACAAACTTGGCCCTGATGGAAGAGGATCTGGATCTGGAAGATCAAGTCACTGATACAAGATGAAAAGCCCACGAACTGCCCCAGATCTCTGCATTCACTCAGGCTGCAAAGTCCCACCAGCCACGTCGTGGAGGGCTGTGGGCTCACCCTGTCCACTTGCATTTTGATCTCCAATAGCCCAACCATTGCAGAGACATCTGGAAGAAAGCAGCTGCCCAGGGAAAGTGATCCAGATGCTCTGCACTTGGGGAAACTGCAAACCTGAAAATTCGCAGCAAGAAAAACATGTCCGACCAAAGTGCAAAGCAGACACTTGGCACTTGCTCTCTGTGACGCAGGGCTCCCCAACTGGCAGGAAAACCACAGTAAAGAACTGATTATGCTGTTAGAACACATTCCGCGGGCCGTCCAAGGCTATTTTTATTTTACAATAAGGTACAATATGTTCCATGATGTTCTCTATCTTGGGCTCTCTTTCATTGTATCTGCATATTCATTAACCCCAGTAAGTCATAGGGGACCTGTCAATAATTTAAACAAATGAACTGGATTTGGGTGTGTTTTGTAAATTCAACAGCGGTAATAATACACATGTGCAATTTATATTGTGGATTGAACACTCACAGCTGCTACCACCTGTTGAGTACAGAAGCCATAGACAGGGGAGACCAGCTCAGGAAACTAAGCCTCAGGAAAACTGATTCTTACAGACCAAACACCAAAGTGTGATGTTTTCTAGCAAAAGACCTGAATGTTTTAATCTTTTTTGAAAAAAAGAGAAAAGAAAGAGATGTCAACTTTCAAAGTAATATTTGGTTAAGTGTTATTGGCTCAAAAAATGTACTGAAACTACCTAATAGAGCATTCCAGGAACTTTACCCATAAGAAAATAAATGTTTCTGTTTTAACTTAGACACCATAAAAATTAAAATTGTTTTGGAAGAAGGAACGGCTCCCCTGTAACAGAATGGGTATTCAGCTGCTCAGAGCTTTTGAGAATAACTTTCCATCCACTTCGAAAAAGAAAACAGACAACTGGTGTAAGATTACTCCTGAAGCCCTGATGGTGTATTAATAGTCAAATTCAAGAAAAACTTCCTTGCTAATGCTTACCTCATAATCACAACCATTTTTGCTTTTCCAGAACTTCCTAGCTACTTTTTAACCATTTCCAGTCAGGGAAACTGGACAGGGTACATTAAGTTCAATCATCAGGTCCCCTGACAAAGGTCCAGACTTGATGAACTTTGCGAATTCCTCCTTGTTTTCATTCTTTGCTGACTTAGAAAAGGCTAAAGGTAAAAAGAGGGTTAGCCCTCCACAATGCAGCCACAGGGTTGTGTCTACTTTTTTCAGTGGTCATTAATTAAAGGGGGCAGGGTGGACCCAGAATCAGCTAACCAAAGCATGCTGGGAGTGGCAAAAGTAAAGGTGGTGAGGGAGGGTGGAAAGGAGCAATATACTGAAGTAAAAAGTCAAGTTCTTCCCAACAGGGAGAAAAGAAAGCACATGCATACACCCTAAAACTAGAAGCTCCTGAAGAGACTGCAGTAAACATAATTCTCATTTATGCAAATTTACACCTCATAAGAAAACATAAACAAACCGCCTGTTCCTCTTTCAATTTTTTAACATCAACTTTTCTGACAAGATCAAGAAACCTCAGCCAAACATCTGCAGCAAATGATAAATTCATTGCAAAAAATGTCCTTTTTCCACTGCAGGGCAGTCACAGTGAAGCAGATGCACAAGAAATGTCTCCTGCTTCCATTTAAAGCCCAGCCGCGAGTCCAAGTGGGCTTCCCGCGCTAGGAGTGGTAGCACTTGTGTTTCTTTGTAACCCAATTTTTTATTTTAAGATGAGATTGAGGGACTTGCCTTTCTCCACTGACCTACAAAGATCTTGCACCTTTCTGTAGTACCTTGTTCATTTTCTGTTATTTTTATTTGGCTTTTATAGAGTCTTGCAAATATGGTTGAAGTTAGTACCTTTCCTGCCTTTCCAGCTACAATGGAAATTTTTTAAACTCTTCAAAAAAAAAAGAAGTGGGAATAAAATTATAAATAAATCAAGACCCTAGGAGAGGCTTTCCAGACCTCTGGGTTCAGACTCTCTGCCCACAGAGGCCTCTAGCTCCCGGGAGCTGCTCTGCAGACCCCGGGTCCTTTAACGAAGTGCTCTTACTGGCTATCGAATTTTATGCCCTTCCTGGCTCGGTGGCTTCCTGACCTCGGGCTGCTCAGAAAGCAACCTCTCGCAGAACAAATAGTGATTACAAACTTCACAAATCAAAGTTATAAAGTAAATGTCAAATCAAGAGGTTTCTGGTTGAATCCTGAGAGGTAGGCAAGCACGAGTGCGCCCCCACCCCCACCCCCGGACATCTGGCTCGCTGAGAGAGCGAACTCAGAACCAGACACAGCCAGGGCCAGGGCCAGAGGCTCCTCCTCGCAGCAGCTCCGCATGGGCAGGTCTTCCCCTGCCTCCTGGACCAGCAAGAACTGGTCTGCTCTGCTCGCACAGGCTCCTTTCTACAGACTGACCTCAGCCGGGAGCCCGGGGATCGCCCCAGTCATGTCACACCGCACACCCGCTGGCAAGACTTTCGACACAAATCTTCCCAAAGCCTCACTTTCCAGCTGCAGAGTCACTTCCCCAGGGAGCAGCGTTTGTGCTAATAGAAATCTTGGCGAGGGATAGCAAGGTAGCAGAGATGTAGACGACAGAAGAGATTTTTTTCCTATAATCTTGATTTTCCATATACCTGACCATAGGGTATTGGAAAACTCTTTTTATCAAATCATTCTTTTTTTTCTCTCTCCTCTTTTCCTTCCACTAGAGAAAATTCTTCCTCCTCCAAATAATTTTACAGATGGCATTCCCCCCCATGGTTTTAAACACTGCAAAAAGCTTGGAATTTTTTTTTTTTAATTGAGTTCTTAATCATTCTCTGTAGTGAACAAAAGGATGTGTGGTTGTAAATAAACTACGGTGTGTGTGTGTGTGTGTGTGTGTGTGTGTATGTGATATGTGTAAGTGGACAAAGCTCTGGGTTCTGCTAAGGCCCAAGGGCAGCTCTCAGAGATCCCCTGCGCTTTAGGAAAGGCCATCTTACTGTGGCTCAGTGGTCCTCCTAAGGAGGACCATAGTCCCTCCGTGGCTCCACATGGAGGAAGCTCCTGGGAGAACCACTGTGTGGAGCAGAGCAGCATGCCCACCTCCACCCAGGCTCTCCTGCACCAGAGGTCCTCCTTGAGGACAGGTGAGCCACTGCATTTCCCTAGCACTACGAGGTGGAAGCAGAGGAGCTGGACACAGCATAGGAATCTGAGCCATCGTAGGCATCTAGTGCCTTTCGAGGCAACCACTCCCTCTTGCTTTGCCTCCTTAAAAGGAAGTGGACAGGAAGCCTGGAAGCTGCCTGCTTTGTATGTGATGGCATGGTCACTCTCTACCAGCCCTCACCCCTGGGCAGAGCCCTCAGCCCAGCCTCATCCTCTACCTGCAGTGCATGTCAAGCCAGCTCTTTCCTTCACTCTCTTAAGTTATCTTGAGTAGCCCTAGACGCTACCTTTCTGTTCCCATAAAGCTCCTTAAATGAGCAATAAGCTTTCTTGGTGGATGCAGATGTGGTCTCATCATTAGCAACATCTGAACCAAATTTTGATGAAGGGTTTACTCTGCTTGGAAAACCTCTTTAAATACATTTGCCCTTTCCTGATGCTGCCGCTGCACCACCACCCCTGGTGACAGAGCAACAAACCGGTGCTAAGCGTGACAGCACAGACAGAAAAGAGGAAGTCAGGCCCCTGGTGACATCAGGAGTTACTCTCCCTTTCTCTGCCTGATTCTGAACCTCTGAAGTCATAAAGAACAACTTACTTTTGTTTACCTATCTATTCCAAACATGAGGTTCATAACTGAGTCATTTCAAAATATCTGAACTGGAAGTCAGTATTTTTCCTGGGACATGAACAAGGGAAAATCACAATATTTCTACCACAAGTAGGACTCAGCCATTCTCAGTGAGAATATCTATAGAGAAACTCACTCACTGTCATTTTTTGAGTGAAACTTCTTTTAGAAGAGTGAAGTTGGCTATGCTTACTGAGAAAACTCGTTTTATAACTGGAAAAACAGCCTGAAAATCAGTGTGTTAATCAGTTTTCTATCAGTATGATGAACTGCCTGAGGCTCATAACTTATAAGAACAGATTTACTAGACTTACAATTTTGGAAAAATCTGGTTCAGGATCTGGTGAACCCATTGCTTGGGCTCTGTGGGGGGCTGGGGTGGACTGGGTGGCTAAGACGAGAATATCATGTGGCAGAAGTGATGGTTTGGGCATCCAATGTCACTGAAAGATCCATGTATTAAAGGCTTATAACCCAAGGTGCTGCTATGAAGAAGTGGAATGTGCTTCTGGGACAGGAGTCTGGGGGAACCCTCAGGTCACGGAGTGTGCCCTCGCAGGAAACTGGGGTACCCTGGCATCCTCGGCTTTGCCTTCTGGCTGCTGAAGTCAGTGGCTTTGCACCCACGCTGCTTCTGCCACGATGAGCTCTGTATTGGCCTGGAGAAGGTGATCCAGTAGCACACCTAACCTGCCTGACAGGTATCCTGCCTCTGCCTGGGCAGTGACTGACTCATAAGTCACCCAACACCTTTGTTGCTGGTGTAGCTGTTGCTTACCTTCTTAGACTTGTGTGACTTCGGATGCTGAACAAATTCAGAAATACAAAATATGATAAGAATCATTTGCCCACTCTTTGGTTTTCCAAAACAGCATGTGACCTTATGCATGAACTCGTACCTTTTGAGATGTGTGTGTAGTTATAAAGGCACTCTCTATTAATACTAGTGTCAGCACTCACATGGGGTCTCACTAACCACAGGAGTGCCCAACATCAAAACCATTGCAACAGTTTCAGTACATCACTGTCCCGTCCTAAAAGGGCTCCTAGTTGGGAAACTCTTCGATGATGTGGAAAGAACCTCTGGATCTAGTCAGAGGATTCTTGGAACACATCACAAAGTGATGAAGTCACTTGCCATTATTCAGTCTTGTTAGGAACATCTTGTGTCTTTTGTGTGTCTCTCTTGGATCTACCAAGAGCCTTAGTGAATTGTCTGGACTGTGCTCAACACATGATCTGGAGCTTATAACACAGAAATATCATTAATTTTTTGACAGTATCACAAAGGGGGCAGAGTGAACAAAGCACTGTTGGGTGGAAGAGTTGATACCGGATGGAAACTCGAACCTTTCCTCTTTTAGGCTATAGATGTCAGGGGTTTTAGTCACAGCAACCAAAACCTGACTAATACATCAGTGAACAGCCACACTAGACACAGGAGACACAGGAGAAAATTAAGGCAAGGAAATAAATAATGAAAAATTAGGTACTAATAGGGGAAACAAAGGGTTTTCAGAAGTACATAGAAAATTAATGAATGCAAAGTGTCCAAATTTTGGCTGAGCTGACTAAACCAAAAAGACTTAAGTTATTAAAATCAAGGATTAAAGAGGGAGCATCACTGCTAAGTTTATAGAAATAAAAAATGACAAAATAGTATGAATAGATATATCGTAGCTGAAACAGACTAATTTCTAGAAAGACATGAGTTCACATAGTCAAGTTAAACAGAAATAGGAGATAGAAAATCTACATAAGCAAATGAAAAAACTAAATTACTGACTAAAAACTTCACTCAAAAAATGTTCTGGCCCAGGACACTTACTAAGGATGAATGCACTCTACCAAATATTTAAGTAATTATTAGTAACTACTTAAACATTTTTGAGTAAAACAGAAGGAACATTCCCCAATCCATTCTATGAGAAAAACATTAGTTGGACAAGCAAAATCAACAACAACAAACAAACAACAACCTAATGAAGACATCTCTAGTGAGCTTTAGATTGGCATCTATTGTAAATACTGATGAAAAAGAAAACCCTAATAAAATCATAGTAAAACAAATCCAGAAACATCTGAAAAGGACTGCATACCAACCAAGTGTGAAACAGCCTATGAATGTAAGGCTAGTTTAATATTCAAGAACTAAATTAATTTATATCCAATATGGATAGCACAGATGAGAAAGAACAGGGGTCATCTCAGTAGAGCAGAAGGGGCATGTGAAAAACCTAAGCCCATTCATGATAACAAATAAGAAACTAGGAGCAGAAGGTAACTTCTTTAACATGTTAAATGGTATCATGCAAAACTGGACCAAGCTAGGGAGATAGCTAAGTGGCTTAAATGCCTGCCTGATAAGCACAAGGTCCAAGTTTGATACCTGGTACCAAAAAAAAAATAAAACCACCAAAAAATTGTATTATGTATATATACTAACACCCCAAGATGATTGTAAAAACATTTACTAATGACATAACATTTAAAAAAGGGAGGCTGCTGAGATAGCTCAGTGTTCTGAGTGCCTGTCCAGCAAGCACAAGGACCCAGGTTCAATCACCAGTACCACATGCCGTGTTGGCCTCAGAATCCTGGGCACATCCCAGGGATACCATATGGACCATTGAAACTGGGCGTGGTGGTGCACACCTATAATCCCAGCACTGGGGAGGCTGAGGTAGGAAGGTTACCATGAATTTGAAGCCAGGCTAGGCTACATAGTGAGTTCAAGGCCAGCTTGAACTACATAGGGAGACCTGCCTCAAAGAAACAAAATACATTAAAAATTAAATTAAAGACAAAATAAAATTAAGAAAACCATTTCATTTACAATAGTGTATGAAAGCATAAAATATTTGAGAATAAATTTAACCCAAAAACCTGTCAGACTTGTGCACTAAGCGTCAAGCCACCATACTGCTGGTACACTAACAAGGTGGTTCTGAATGGAATTAAAGAAGACTGAGATAAATGGAAAAGCACTCTGTGTTCACGCATGGGGAGATGTGTTATTGTTACAGTGGCAATCCTTCTTAATTTATCTTTGGACGCAAGACAATGTCTATAAGAATACCTACTAGATGTTCTGTAGGAATTGACAGGATAATTTCACAATTTAAATGAGAATTCAGAGAAACCAGAATAGCCAAAATAATCTTGGAAAAAAACAAAGTCGAGGAGGTCACGCTTTCTGATTTCAAACCTTTTACAAAACTATGATATTCAGGACAGAAGGCACTAGCATAGAGAGAAACACAGACATCCACCAAGAAAATGGATACGTACTTCAGGAAAAGAAAAATGGGTATAAATATTTTAATATTAAATTTGCTGACATATACTGAGATCCACACAAATTACCTTTCACAAGAGGAGCTCGCAGCGGTGGCCATGAGCTTGTAGACATTTATTAGCACTGCGAACTGCTGCTCAGGCAGCCCTGACTGCAGAAATTGCTGCGCATGCGTTTCAGTGTCTTCTCTAAGGGCCTGCAGTGTGATGTGTGATACATGACATCCTCTAGGGTCTCTCACACAGGAATAACACTATCTGTTAAAAAAAATCCTTCTATTTTTCTTATCCTGAAATGTGTGTACATTTTGGGGGCAGGCTCTGTAGTTCAAGAGAATAAAATTGAGAGTCTAAAAATAATCCCTTACCTTCACAGTCAGTTACTTTCAACAAGTTCCCCAAATGCTGGGTATAAATTTAAGATACCTAAACATAAGAAGTAAAACTAAGAAATTCTTGAGAGGAAACACGAAGGTAAGTTACTGTGACCTGGGCCTCGCTAGGTTGTAGATGTGGTGTTGAAAAGGTGTAAGTGGCAAAAGGAAAAAAAAAAAAAGATAAATTGGATGTTAGCAAAATAAAAAACTTGCATGCTGAAGGTGGGACAGTTGAGAGGAAAGGTGATCACAGAAAGAAAGAAAACCCTGGCAAAGGGGGCTTCATTCCTTAGATAAGCGTAGTAAGATATCTCGGTAACAAAATTATGAAAAATTGAGTTAAAATGGGAATAGATCTGGATAGATATTCCTAAAGACACACAACTGTTCAATAAAAACATAAGAAGATATTCAATAGCATTAACCATTAGGGAAATACAAATCAAACCCCCAAAGAGCTGTTTCTTTAACACTGCTATCATAGTGATAATGAAATGCAGAAATACTGGCAAAGATGTAGAGAAGGGAGACTGTGTACAGTACTGGTGATAATATAAAATAGCTGAGCTGCTTCAAAAAACAGTTCAGCAATTTCCCAAAATGTTAAAGAAGTTATCTTATAAACAAGTAATTTCATCCTTAACGGTATACTCAGGAGAAATGAAAGCATATTCACACAAAAGCCTCAGCAAAAATGTCCCTAGCTCCACTATTCAGAATGGACAAAAACAAGCACAACCCAAATGCCCACCATGATGAATATACACATTATTAAGAAATCCAAAGGAATGAAGCACTGATATGCACCACCATGAGGATGTACCTTGGAAATGTGATGAGCGTGAAGGCCACACATTGTGTGATTTCCATGTATATGAAAGAGAAAAATATCTGTGAAAGAGAAAAACAAAAGCTAGATAACAGGAAAGAAGGCTAATCCTGCTGGACATGGTGGTGCAAACCTGTACTCTGGGAGAATGAGACAGGAGCATTGCAAGTTTGAGCCCAGCCTGGGCAACTTAGTGATTTTTAGCAAAAAGCTGTTAAAAACAAACAAAACATCCCCAAACCAAACCAAATAAACAACAACAACAACAACAAAAAATTCCTAAACATTAGCTGTGCGACATGAGTGTTTTGGTGTCCTATTACTTTCAAGAAATTAATTTAACATAGCAGCATTTATCAATGTTGTCAGTATTGATATTTTGAGCCAAATCACTAAATGGTGAGGGGGGGAACTGTTGCATATATGTTAGGGTGTCCGGCTGCATGCCTGACCTCCACTAAGTAGATCCCAACTACAGTCCCCTTATTGCAACCCACATTGTCCCTGGTGAGAAGACCCAGAGTGTAATAACAATGGCAGGACTACATTTGAGATCTTCAGCTTTTACTACCACAGTATTTCTGAAAGCTTAGACATCCACTCATCTTTCTTTCAGTGAAGCTACAGAGTGGATTATCACTACCTGCAGGTGTGTCCCAGAGCTCAAGGGAAACCCAGTTAGGAAAATGGTCTGGGTGCGGTTACTCCTCTGCATAGACTGCAGCCTCTTTCAGGTCATTTAATTGTTGTATTCAGTAAATGTCCAATACAGCACAGTCAGCTTTCTGTATTCCCAAGTTTCACCTCCAAAGATTCAATCAACTGTGACTGCAACTGTTTTTTAAAAGCAGCAGCTGATCTGAATATGTACAGACCTTTTTTACCCCTTCTTATTAGTATTCAGTAAACAGCACAGCCTAACAGCTACGTAGACAGCATTTACATTGTATTAGGCAGTATGAACAAATCCAGGGTTGACTTAAAGGATCCTGGAGGGTATGTGTAGGTTATATGTAAATACAGTGCCATTTATAACAGGGTGTGAGCATTTGCAGATCTCAGTATCCAAGGGGGAGGGGTCCTGTTTCCAGTCCTCCAGGGATGTCGAGAATAACTGTGTCACCTTTGCTCACCACACATGGTAGCAGAATACTCCTGAAGAGAAAATACAGAACAAAAATGTATTTGTCTGTTATGAATACTGTCATGGTTTTAAAATGAATAACACTGATGCTTAGGTAGTGAAGAAACAAAAACCTAAAATAGATTCCATGAAAATTTAAACATGTGAATTTCGTTGTTTTTGCTAACTTCACATTCAACATTTTTCAACCTGCATTCAAGGATATTAGCAGAATCCCCAAGCACTGCAAGACATACAGGTGATGGCCAAGTAAAGCATCAGGATCCATGGTTTACATCATTGCTCTTCACCACAAAGGTCACAAAGGAACATATGACAACAATTAACAGGGATGAAACCACAGAGGAAGTTAGAATCAGATTGGCTGGATGGGTTGAGTCAAGTCACCGAAGAGGAAATATTTCACTTCTCTTTTACAGATAATTGTAGCAATTGAAAAAAAAAAAAAAACAAGTGAAGGGAAGTGATGATCCAACGTGATGGCAAAAATGGCACCTTCACTCAAGAATGCTGACAGCCAGGCTGTGCTTCACTAGGAGTAAGGCTGCTGCCCTAGCCCGCTCCCCCACAGTACCTCCCACACTGATGAACAAAACAAGCATACTGCAGCTGTTCTGAGACAGAGCTTATGTGTCCATGCCATGTCCCAGTGTCCTCAGCAACATCTCATAGTGGTGCAGGTCATAGTGGGGCACACTTGGTGCTCTCGGGTTTTGCATCTTGCTTTTCCATGCTCAGCTGTAGGTTTGAGATCCCATGTGTTTCCTGTACTTTCTGGTTTGTTTTTCTTCTCCACCCTACCTGACACAAAGAGCTGGACCCTGTCAAAGTCATCATACCCTGTCTGAATATTGTCCTTCCCTTTAGGTTTTCCCTTCTGCTGACTGGATCTAACATGCACGTTAGGGGTTACATCTACACTGCCCCCAAAATCTCAGGTATTTGGAGAGGGTTCTTACTGGAAGATTCATTTATTAGGAATGACTTAGATAGATATGCACTCTGGCCCATAGCTCCTCCCTTCACAACCACCTTCTTGTTTTTTTCTGAATATTTGAGTTGGATTTTTAAAATTTTTTAAATTTTTATTAGTCCATGTGTACAGTACATGATGATACCCATCATGGGGAGTTGGTGTAGGTACATAACACGTTGTAGTTCCTTTTACTCCCCCTCCTTTCTTTCCTCCCTCTCTTCATCTCTGCGTCTGTCTCTGGGCTTCCATGAGGTGCATGGCTTTCTTTCACCATGCCATACCCAGAATCCCCCGAAAACCATGATCCACACTGAACCTCTCCTCCTTGTAGTTGCAGGTGGCAGGAATGTTTGTCCCAGGTACAGGAAAGCTGGCTAAGATAGAGGGGTCTTTCTATCTTGAAACTCTGACTCATGTCTCACATGGAGCTTCCATTTCAAAGCCCAAAGCCCAGGTGACGTTGCCTATGTGAGAAGAACAGGAGGCCCCCAGCGGAGGGAGAGCTATCTGTTGTGGAAAACCATTCTGGACCTTTATTTGCTCTGATTGGTCAGTGTTGATTTCCTCAGGGAATCCTTCAGTGACAGAGCTGAGGACAAGAGCAGGGAGGAGCCTGCAGGGAGATAGCGTGTGGGTGCCTGAGTGTGTGTTCTGCCAGGCCGATGTGTTTGTCTGTTGCTATACGCACACTGTGAATCAGCACAGAACCTCGAGGCACCCAAGTTAAGGCAAGGTCATGGGATTCTGCTCATCTCACAGGAAATTTCTTTAAGTTCTTGGCACCAACAGAAACTGGACCAGCTGTCCTGTCACATCCCAGGATATGGGGAGGTGGGAAGGTGCTCTCCCTCCCTGAAAGTACGGGCTACTGCTTAAGAAGAACCTGGAGCTCTCTTGACAGAGAAAAAAAATCCTAGGGAACTCCATGCTGTAGCAAAGAAGATTGGGGAGTGGTGGATTCTTTCTTTATGTTTTTGTTTGTTTCTTTAGAAATGTCATTTTTTGTTTGATTTTCAAGGCAGTTTCTTGCTGCATAGTTCAGACTGTCCTTGAGCTCGCAGCAATCCTGTGACACTATGTCCAGTAGTTCTTTACCTGATGAGAATGTTCCAGAACATGCTGATTTTTGCTTCCCTTCCTGTTGGATGTTTTTGTCCTGCTGCACCACCAGTGTGGGAACTGCCTTCTACTTTTAAGGAACTGAACAAAAATAAATAGAGCAGCACTGGCAGAAGGCATTTTCGTGTGGTTTCGGGGACACACTAAGGCATATCAAAATCTGTCATTGCCTCAAATTTCACACAGCTCCTGCCCGACAGAGCTCTTCTTTAAGAAGACATGGCGGCTGGTCCCCGCTGCGCCATCTGCTGGGTATTTCTGGAACTCCCTACATTTGCACTTGCGAGGAAGGCTAATCTATGCAGGAGTCTTCAAGAAAACAGAAACCAACGTCGTGGTAGATGAACTGAAGACACACAAGCACAGAACTCGTCGTCTAGCACATCAGAAAGAACATCGGACATGTTCAGTTCATGTTTTGGAAGAAGCTGTATTTTATATTTTACACTTCCCACACTTTCAGATAAATCGAAAGAAACATCCCTTGAGATTGTCTTCAGTACTAGCCCAGGTCAGGTTGTGAACGTTGACCCTGATATGTCAGAGTATTTGCCCAGCACCATGGCACCGAGATAACTGATAAAAACTTTATGCTGCAAATATTCAGAAAGGTTTCACAGTAGTTTTGAAAAGAAAATGTGTTGCTAACGTTCCCAGAGAGATGTCAGAAGCCTGAGACCTAGCACTAAGGTGATGGTGGGTGCACCTTGGTTTTGAAAATGCAGGAGCCTAGCTTTCAACGTTGGTACTGGAGCAAGCAAAGAGGTCTTGGCATTACATAAGGCAAGAAGGAGGGCTGGTCAGGTCAGAATGAAACTCTGAGCATAGGACCAAGGAGTAAATTACCTGTGCGCCAGCACATTATTACAACAGAGAAGCTGACCTCTCTGCCTGAACAGTGGGGACTTCTTCAAATTCCATTAACAAAGCTCTTTTTCTAAACAGAGATATAGAGTGCAGATTTGCACTCCCCGCTTTGCCCAGGAATCCCCTCACTGAGAAATTAGCATGTAATTATTCTAGATCCATGTGCCCCTTCGGTATCTTAGTAGAATCAAGAAGTAGATAAAATTTTTACTGGAAACACATGGGATAAGAGCACACCCCAATATTTAAAATTAAAATATACCAAGACACAAAATACTCCACTCAGTACACACAAAATAAATAGCAGAAAAAGAGCTACTGTAGACCAGGATGGCAATATAGCATAAAAGAAAGTATTAAGTCAGTGTGGTTATAACTAGTAAAGATCAAGATAAAATAGGGTGGTAGGATAAGGAAATAAATAACATTTAAAATGGCAAGCAAAATCGTAGAGAAGTAAAATGTAGCCTTTGGGATTACTTGCAGAGTAATTACTGTTGCAATTTGCAGATTAAGTAAAGAAGAATTATGACTGGACAGATTACTGAACTGGAAAATAGATGTGAGAGAATGATTAAGAAAGAAGCATAGAAAGAGATGGAGAATGTGAAAAAATTAGTAAATTTAGTTATTCCAGAAAGAATACAGAAAATAGGGAAAAGGTAACATTCAAGAAATAATTGCTTTTTAATTAATTTTATTCAGAAACAAACGGCAATGAGACAGTTTCAAAACAGGTTAGTAGGACAGTTACAATAACTAATACATTGCGTATTGTTGTCTTCGTAGTAGTTATTCATAGTACAATATGCAGACATGATATCCTGTCCAAACACTATTAGTACAAATCTTTCTTCTCATTGAATTAAGAGAAAGTAGCTGTATATCTATCCTAACTATTTTATACATACCAATACAAAATGGTCCTTCATTTGTATCCCCTTTTTTGTGTAGTTTTGTCAGAGGAGGGTATTCCATTGTCATTTAAAAATTTTAGGTGCATGAATTCAGCAAAATAATCCAATGTAGTCCAGTAGTCCATAATAGTAGTGGGCTATACTTAGGACTGGAAATGTCAGAAGTTATTGACTTGAGCCTTTTATAGCTTAGCATATCAATATGGCTTTACTTTTTGTACCTCATTTTTACAGTTTTCTACTGGATGGTTAAGACCAAGATAAAGCAAGACCTACATAATAAGAAATGTAACTTCTGTATCTGACAAAGTCAGTCAAATCCCCTCAGGATTTATCCTGAACCCCTCCACTGCAGTTTGTAGATCCTTTGTCAGTGTCAGCCATGTGGACAAGTCATGGCCATTGCTTGACCAATTTTCTCTCTGTGAAAGCCTGAGAGAATGTTTTCTCCCTATGTGACTCTCTTTAGCCACACTCTACATTGTTGATCACTTTCCTCTGCGGCCCTGTAATCTCCTTGATGAGAAAATTTGGAACACCACTGAATTACAGGATGTTACAGTACAGGTTTGCTTATGACCTGAGTCCTCACTGACTCAATTGTTGAGAATTTCCCAGTACTGTCCAAGGACAGGGCCCTCATGTCCATGTGATACACTGAGTCCAGAACAGGAAAATATGGATCTTTACCCACACTTGGTACCTTCTAGTGAGTCCACAGACTAACCCCCAGATAAAATATTAGAAACCACCAAGGAGAAAAGCAAATAAATATGAAGGGAGAGTTAGTATGAAGCAGCATTTTAAAATGTATATTAACAGGTGTTTTAAATGATGAAATAATATAAAGTATGGGAAAAGAAAGAAATATAGGATTTTGTATACAACCAAGCTGTTATTCAAAGATAAGGATGAAATATTTATACTAAAACTTAGTAAGTCTTACAAATTCTTAAAATATTACCTTATAAAAAGTAAATGTACAAAACCAAAATATAGCACAAAAAGCAGTCTTAATGGGTAAATACCTGGATAAATTAATGAGTATGCTAATAGAAAATCACTACAAGAGGTGATTCAGGGCTATTGAAAAGTTGCAATGAATTATAAATCACAGAATGATTTTTTGAGGTTCTAGAAACAGGAGAAAATGACTGGACTTACAGTGAACTTCCTTGTCTGTATGGTTCGAGAGAATAGTGAAGAAGTTCACTAGTATTAAAATCCAGATAAGTAGCTACACTAAATGGTAAAGTGTACCAGGAAAATTATAGAAGTACAATTTGTAACTTAGAAAACAGTAGAGAGGAAGCATAGATACAATCTTATTTACTTAAAGGAAAATAAATTAGAGAGGAGAAAAATGAAAAATGATTATAACATGCTTAAAACTTAAAATCAAATGGTAGAAATTCATTTTTAATGACTAATTACAATGAGTTAACTCATAAATTAAAAGGCAGGGGTTTTCAAATTAAAATTTTAAAATTCCAACCATATGCTAGTTTAAATTAAACTAGAAAAAAGAAGAAAGATATATAACAGAGACTCATCAAAAGAGAATTTATGTAGCTATTATAGTCAGTAAATTATATGTTAAAATATACTTTAAAAATTAATAGAGGTAATCACTACATCATAAAGAAGGCAAAATATGTATTTAGAAATCAGGGGCCAGGGAGATGGCTCAGTGGAAGAAGCCCTTCCTGGCAAGCGCAAGGGCCTGAGTTCAATCCCTGGTTCTGCAAAAAAAAAAAAAAAAAAAAAAAAAAAAAAAAAAAAAAAAAAAAAAAAAAAAAAAAAAAAAAAAAAAAAAAAAAAAAAAAAAAAAAAAAAAATATATATATATATATATATATATATATATATATAAATCACATATTCCTCTGTAGCCTTATACTGCTGAAAAAAGTATAGCTGAAAAATCCACAGTAAAAGCTGTCACATATTTATCTCAGAAATTAACAGCTCAGATAAAAAATTATATATAATATTTTGCAATGAGAAAACAAGCAAGATCTGATTTTTGCAAGAACCGATCAGAGTTTATGAAACATTCATCTCATAGAAGATAAATACTATTTTTGTGAACCTCTAAAGCAAATATTTACAATATGGAAGAACTTATATCATGAAACCTTGTCCTTTTGATACATATTTTAAAATTAAAAGTAATTATTTAAACATCATTAAAAGTATTGATATTATAAAAAATTTGGAATTTTTAAACTACTTCTAAATAAACATAGATCATAGAAAAGATTAAACTGAAGACTGTTGGATATAAATAAAAATAGACATGCTACTAAATATAGTATTCACTAAGGCAGTATCTTAAAGGAAATGACATAGACTAGAACATTCAATCAGGGGATGAAAGATGTCTTAAAATTAATGAAGTAAGTGTTACACAATGAACATACTAAGTAAAAAGGAAGTAATAAAAAATCCAAAATATTAAAATAATAAATGAATAAGTGTAATCAATACCAGTACATCAAGAGACTACTTCTTAGCAAGGCAGGGTAGCACATACTATAGTTCCAGAACTCTGGAGGCTAAGGTAGGAAGGTTGCAGGTTAAAGCCCAGAGTGGGTAATTTCACCATTTAGCAAGATCTTGCCTTTAAAAAAAGTGCTGGGGATATAGCTCAGTTAGAAGGCCCTGGGTTTAATTCCTAGTACTAGAAACACAATTTTCTCTGTCTCTGTCTGGTCTTTCTGTCTCTGTCTTTCTGTCTCTGTCTCTCTGCATCTCTGCATCTCTGTCTGTCTTTGTCTCTGTCTCTTCTTCTCTCTCTCTGTCTCTCTCTCTCTCTGACATATCAGAATAAAAGAAGATGAATTAATATATTTTTAACAAAAACTTAAAAGCACATTTCATTTTTCTTACATTTTATATTTCGCCCTTGACCCTTATGCTTTCCTTATAGACTGGCCTAAATTTTTGAGTTTTTTTTTAAAAGAGATGATTGTATTATTGTCTAGCATTTGCCTAGTTGACTTTAAATAGAAAAGAGCACTCTCCTAGCATTCTCGTATGTGGATTAGATGATTTCTATTATCTTATCATGAAATACCCAGGGTTTGAAAATCAGCGGAGAGACCACTTGGCTCAACACCAGGGCATCAAAAATTGCCTCAGTGTGGATCTCCCTAGAGCCAGGGATATAGCTCAGCAGCATGGTACTTGCCCGGCAAACCCAAGGAGCTGAGTTTGATTCCTGGTACCAAAATAACATATGTGATTAGTGAGGACTCTGCTCTGCCATCTTCTAGTCTGACCCTTCTCACAGCCGCAGCCACAGCCACCCTGACAGCCAAGCTGGACCTTTTTCTGTTGGTTTTTGGAGTTCACTGCCTAGAATCACCCCTTCCTCAGCTGGCAGCTGTGCTGCCAGTCTAGCTCCTCATCTACACAGGTGACACCGTAAGATGCCCATCCTTGCATACCTGGGAGAGACCAGAAGCCAGTGTTTTCCTCATGTGTTACACACGTCCTCGCTTCTGTGAGAGTAGCAGTAGCAATGTCAGCACCAGCATGTGCAATGTGAATAAATAATGAAAAGAGTAACTGCTATTTTTCATGCAGTAGTACATGCCAGATATGCTGCATGCTTCTGTGTGCTGTGGTCTGAATGACTCTCCTGAAGGCACTGTGCTGAGGGCTTGGTGCCCCACACTCTCAAGTTAGTGTTGGGAGTAGTGGGAGATCCTCAGCTTATCATTTCACTTTTACAGATGAGGAAACTAATCTGTGTGACTTTACCACTGGGCAAAGCAGTGAGGCCACCTGACCTAGCATGGAAGCTTCTAGAACTGTGAACCAAAAGAAACCTTTCTCTTGCTAAGTAAATTGTCTTTGGCATTTTATTATAGTAGCATGAAACTAATTAATCTATTATGATTACCTAATTCATTCATTAATCTTCCAAACAACTATTTTGCATAATTACTGTGCCATTTTTTCACATTATAGATGGAGGAATGTGGGCATGAGAGGTTAAATCAGGGTTTGGTAAAGTCTAGTCTCCTGGCTGAATCAGGCCATGTTTTCTTGCTTAGGCATCACCTGCTTCATGGTTTTGTGACAGAGCTGAGTAACTGTGACAGAGTTTTGTGGGGAGCACAAAGCCAAGAGTGCCTACTCTCTGGTTGACTTCTTGGAAAACATAAGCAGCTCCTGATGACTGTCCATCACCTCTTAAAGCTATAGACCTGATTGACATTGAGAAGGATCCACCAGGGCCATACTTTAGTAGCCTAATGACACAATTTGGTATCAAGACATTAAGTGCTATATATCAGGTGTGTTAGGGATCTCATGGCTTAGTAGACTGGGGTTTATTTCACAGTCTCTGGACAGGCACAAATGTGCAGCTGGCCAGAGATGAGAGAAGGACTCAGTTCTTTGCAGTAGTTTTGAGACTGTGTTTGACAAGGATTCGAGGTCCCCCACAATCAGTATTTGTGATGCAAAGGATGGAGTCTGCACAGGGGTTTCCCTGGTGCTGGGCCTGGAAGCTGCATGTATTTTTGCCCTTGTTCCTATGGCTATTGCTCAGAACTTTTAACTACAAAGGAAGCAAGAAATGTAGCCCCTTGGGAAGAAAAATTGACTTAGCGAATATTTGGACAGGATTTGCCCAAGTATTCTGCTGCAGCTTGCCTGTTTCATTTGCTATTGCATCTTTCAGATGCTACCCATGCATATATATGTCAGCAGAGCTCATTTCCCTTCTGTAGCACGTTCCGTTGTGCAGCTTTATCACACTGAAAGTTGAGCCAACTCTGGATTATTACCAACTCGGACTTCC
The DNA here is from genome assembly GCA_004027165.1 of Ctenomys sociabilis. NCBI lineage: Eukaryota > Metazoa > Chordata > Mammalia > Rodentia > Ctenomyidae > Ctenomys > Ctenomys sociabilis. Next base: position 40,620 of record PVKA01015890.1, read on the forward strand.
TTTGAACGACACTGCAATGAACACGTTGGTGAATAGCAATTAGACAGGTAGACAGATAGAAGGTCTTTGTGTTGGAAATACTAAGAAGACTTTCTGGGCACCATGAAATGCTCTTGCATAGCCTACTGGATATTGCCAAATCACTCTCCAAGGTGCATGATCCAATTGATATACTGGACAGAAGAGTTTAGAGCTAGCCATAGTCCCATGGGTTTCCCATATATGATAAATGTCCCCATCTTAGGGGTGAAGGAAACATATGATTGCACTGTTTCATTAAGTTTCAAAAGACTCTACTTATATACAGAATATAGAGACATCTTCCAACTTGATAACTAAGAACATTATACAATTTAAGTAATGGGGAGAGCATTTTGAATAGTTATTTTTCCTAAGAAGATGTATAATTGGCCAAACAGCACATGTAAGATACTAGATTTGAAGGAATTTGAAATCAAAGCCATAGTAAATGCCACTTTCTCTAGAATAGCTACTATCAAAAGGCACACAGTAATGAATGGGAGTGAAAGTTTTGAGAAACTAGAACTTTCTTACATGTTGGTGGGATTATCAAAAGCTAAATCTACCTTGGTATTTTCTGTAACTAATTCTAGGTATATACTCTAAGGAACAAAACATGCTCATTTTAAAATGTGTACACGAATATTAAAGAAGAATTATTTCCAATAGCAAGTAATTGGTGATTGAAAAATGTGGCATATCTATGCAATAAAATATTAGTCAGCCATTAAAAAGAACAAAGTACTGATAAATATCACAATAGAGATAAAATTTGAAAACATATGAAGTGAAAGAATCCAGTTTAAAAAAAAGACCACATGTTGTCTTTTTTTGATTCCACCTGTATGTAATACAAGAATTGGAAAAAATCGTAGAAATAGAAAGTAGGTGAGGGTTCCCCAGGGGTTGAAGAGTGGAGGGAATGAGGAGTGACCACTAAAAGACATGCAGGTTTTTGGACTAATGTTGAAAATGTTCTTAAATAAATAAAATTAGTAGTGATGGTTGCACAGCTCTGTGAATATGCTGAGCTGAATACTTTAACTGGGTAAATTTCAAGATAGGCTAATAAAATTCAGTAAAGATGCTATTTGAAAAATCTAGAAGAATGGATAATGATTTCCTATTTGTTCATAGTTGAGTTTGCCTCACCTGTAACTGCTCTTTGACCACAGTTATCAACTTTTTGTCTATTGATTGTGACAGTTTATGATACATTTGAGTTTCAAGCCTTTTTCTATTATGTGTTACAAATATTTCCTGTCAGTAGTTTGGTCTTGAAATTTTTATGGACTTATGTCTTATATAAGCTTTTTCCACTTGCATGTACATTCACTCACATTTTTTTCATAATTCGTAGCTTTTATTCCTGTCTTAAATTCACTTCTACCCTAATAACTTCTAAGTTATTCTACATGTTCTTCCATGAGTTCCAAAATTTATTCTATATATTTAAGCTTTTAATCCATCTGGAATATATTTTTACGTGGGGCATACGGTAGTAATTCCACATTAATTTTGTTCCACATGGAAACTACACGTGTTAATACCATGTATTGAGTAGTTTACCCTTTTCCTACTGACTTAGAATGATTTCTAAATACCACTTATTGGGGTATTAAAATGGTTTGCCTTTTCTTGCTGATTGAGAACACTGCTACCTTGGTGATTCTTCACATTTGCGAATACGTACAGATTGCTGGACTCCCCGTTCTGCTAATCCTGGCTGATTGAATTGGCTCTGCAGAAATACCATGCTTTCCACATTTCCAGAATTTTAGGATGGGTCATGGCACTTGGTAGTGAGTACTAATTCTTCCTCTTTCTGTTTGACCTTGGTCTTCCCCTTCTCCATCTTTCTCTTCAAAAATGACTATTCCCAAACTCTTCTTATTATTGTAAAGATCAATGCATCATTTTCCATCTAAGAAGTCGCAGTGGACTTTTGGTTCTAGTTACTCTAAATCCAAATATAATTAAAGTACCATTTCAAGTAATGGAGTCTTCTTCATGAACACGACATACCTGTTTACACAGGAACTTGTAGGGATTTCTTTGGGTGAAGGATTTTATTTTGTTGTTGTTGTTACTTTTTCTATAAACATTTCCATATCGCAACATATTTGATATACATGTATGTAATAACATAGGCATACATGACTCTGTATACAATCTAGCCACATTATTCACACACTCTGGGTTTGCAAATTTGCTTGCTTTGTTAGGTTCACAAAAATTAGATGCATGGATTTTCACAGTGGCTCATGGACGCCCCTATGCACACCTTCCTCCTTGTGTGCTTTCTGTTTTGCAGAGATTTCACTGTCTAAAATGTTGCCCATCTGCCCATGGTGCCACAGAGCAGTGCAGATGCTCTGGTCAGTGTCCCCAAGGGCAGAAGAGCTGGATCTGCCTGCCAGAGAAGAGGTGAGCATGAGACCTGCCCAGGCCTGACCTTCGCTGCTTCGGGCCAGGAGTTCAGTGTTGGTGAAATTCTAATTAGTTTTCTCAATGTTGTTTAATCTTAATTTTTATTTTAAGATTCATATGTATCTTTGACTTACAATCTACTTACAAGACATGATGTGATATTTTCTCCCAATATTAGAAACTTTAAAAAGTATATTTCCATGTTCTATTGACTTTATATTACTCCTTGTCTTCTACATACAAAAAAACAGGTCTTTGTTTTCTTTCAGTCCTTTGAATTAATTAATCTAGTTGATTACACAATTGTTCCTTTTTAAAAATGTGGAATAAGATGCTATTTAATTTTGTTCTTCCATAGCTAATTGTACCTTTAGATACAAACAATGTATCTAAAGAAAAACAGAAAAAAAAAAAAAAACAAAAAAAAAACAGATACCAGACAATACTAATTTACTGCAGAAATGTTTAGACCAGGAGCTTGGGAGAACATAACTTGTCTTCCTGCAGGACTGATGATTGCATATCCAGAAATTAAGTGTCAGCAGTGACATTACAGAAGAGAATTCCTGTGAACAAGCAGAATCTGTGTGAGCAATGACAATCATTTATCAATTTAAGTGTAATAAAAAGCATTTACAAATTTCATAAAATTGTAGTATTATGAACAAATTGTTTTATGTTATGTTATTTGTTTATTTTGTACCAGAAATTGAACTCATGACCCTGCATTTGCCAGGCAGCCTCTGTGCCATTGAATTATATCCTTGGGCCAGGTTGCTTTACTTTATTTTATTTTATTATCGTATTATTATTATTATTATTATTATTATTACGGAACCAGGGATTGAACTTTGGCCCTTGCGCTTGCCAGGGAAGCACTTATTCCACTGAGCCATCTCCCCGGCCATGGTTGCTTTATTTTAAATGGTATATTATTTCTTACAATAGCTTGTTTCCTGTGTGAGGAAAGTGACTGAATTTCCTGGAGTACTCTTCTTCCAGATAATTTTGCTCAAAACTGTTTCTTCTAACATATGCAGAGCAATAATCAATAGGGTTGGTGAGAGGCTTTAGGTAAAGGGTCTGGGGTTCCATTCCCAGGCCTGCTGTGCCCTCCCTGCCCCCACTGCGGGGGCACGCTGAGAAGACAATTGAGAGTGAGTGAGATGGCCCGTGTCTGTAATGCTAGCTCTTGGGAGGCTGTAAACAAGCAGATCCCTAATAGTCCGATCTACTTGTGAGATCCTGAACACCCAAAAGACCCTTCCCTAAAATACAAAAAAAAAAAGTCCGCTATTAAACACTGCGTTTGCTTAAGATCAGTATCAGATTACTGCTAGATGCCTTGTACTATTTCATCTTTGTTAAAATATTTTTCATGAGTCAGTTCTAGATTTTCAGTTAATTTCCTACCTATGTTAAGATGATTGGGCAAGGGCTGCTCAAGACTAAGGCATATATTTAAGTTTTTAAAATCTATTGCAGTAAACAACACATTGCCATTAAGCCCCCACTCCCCTCCGCTGTACACTTCAGCAACACTTTCTTGCCCACACTCTGAAGCAGTTCTGGGCGTCCTCTTTCCTGAGCGATGCTGCTGGGTGCTCTCCAGGGGAAAGCTGGGCTCCTAAAATCGTTACAATGAAGTCTTCCCTGTCGTATTCCCTTGACATGACACTGCATAATGTCTGGCTCCTCCCCAAAGTAAAAATAACCTTGAAAGGTAAACATTTTGAATCCATTCGGGATATCAAGGCAGTCAGGACAGTGTGTTAAAGATGCGAGTGAAAGAGGACTTGAAGAACTATTTTGCAAGCGGTCAGAGTGTTGGGAGAGTGTGTCTGAAGCAAGAGCTGGAATTTGGAGAGGAATTAATAGCCATGTGTCTTTTATGTCATAATCTTTAAAAATACAAACATTTCACTATATTATTTAATATTGGAGCATGTGTAGTTGCTTTCTTCCTGTAAATCTGTTAATGTAAGGAATCACATGGTCAATTTTCATTAACTTTATTGAAAATCAATAATTATATAGCATATTAAAATTGTAGACAAATATTGAAGTGTGAAAATTATAAGATGTAGACAGAGTGAATTTTACAGACATAATTCTGAAATGGATACATAACATGAGATTAATAGATTTCATATTGTAAGTAAATTATTTAAAAACTTGAATGTAACAATAAAAATTGTCCAAAATAAAAATGAAGAATTTACAGATCAGTCATAATAATTCACTCTGTGCCAAAATCAAGAAACTTCTTGATTTTGAATTCTCAAAGTACAAAGGGGCAGGCAATACATATTTAAAGATTTAAAATTTCTGAATTTAATTGAAATTATAGCACCACATTACCAAGAAAAATGAACTTTTTGCACAAGAAATTTGAATAAAATCATCCCAAGATACACAAAAATGAAATTGTCCAAAACTAATTGTAAAGAAAAAAGTCATTAAAGCATATATATATATGCTTTACACAATAGCTATGGAAGAACAAAATTAAATAGCATCTTATTCCACATTTAAAAAAAGAACAATTGTGTAAGAAACTAAACTAATTAATTCAAATGACTGAAGGAAAAAAAAGACCTGTTTTGTGTGTGGAAAAGACAAGAAGTGATATAAAGTCAATGGAAAATGGAAATATACTTTTTAAAGTTTCTAATACTAGGAGAAAATATCACACCATGTCTTGTAAGTAGATTGTAAGTCAAAGATACACTATGAATCTTAAAACAAAAAATAAACAATATTCAGAAAACTAATTAAATATTAATTAATTAAAATTAAATATTTCTAAGCAATTCAACTATGAGAGAGTTTTCAAGATAGTAAAGAATTACTGAGAATAAAACATAACATAAATACTGGAATGGCAAGTATATGACCAGCACTTCTAACAGTTTGGAGATAGGATATCACACACAGTTCTAGTATGTGATGGACAGGGACAGTATCCATGACACTTACTGGTGGCCAGGTGTCATTTGTAGGACTGAGTTACTGTTATATCCTTGATATCCATCCTGTAGACCTGGACAGAATCAGGACCCATGAGGTGTAGGAAAAGTTCATTAATAGAGTATGCTGGTGGAAAATTTTGCTGCTGTATACAAAAGAATAATTGAAAGACTGTGTTTGTATACCCTTTTCTCCTGTGTTTAATTATTTGCCCTACTTTGTGGGTTCTTTCCACTCTCATTCCTGGAGTTGTGGCCAGTTTGATCCCTCTCTAGAGTATCTTTTAATAGTCTGTGTAGAGTTGTCTTTGTCATCATGAAATTCTTTATTTTTTATTTTTTTATTTTATTGAAGTACAAATAGCAATGAGACAGTTTCAAGACATATTAACAGGACAGATTCAATAAATCAATACATTGCAAACTGTTTTCATAATGTTTGGTATTGTACAAGGTGCATACATGATGTTATACTTACAGACATTATTATAGCAGATGTCTCTTCTCAGTAAATTAGGAGAGTGTAGCTGTTTACTTATCTTATTTTTTATAGCTGAATTATATCACAGATTCAATAATTAATAATTTCTACTTTGTTATTTTCCTAGTGGTTGTCCATAGTACTAGAAGCCAACATAATATCTTGTCCAACCACTATTAGTGCAAATCTTGCTTCTCATAGAATTATGCAGAAGCATGGCATATCTATCCCAACTGTACTGTTTATACACACACATCATGATTCTTCCTTTCTATACCCCTTTTTTTGTCTAGACTTGTCAAAGATGGGCACTCCATTGTCATTAAACCAATTTAGGTGCCTGAACTCAGTGATGCAATCCAACACAGTCCAGCATTCCACAATAATAGTGAGTTATCTGAAGAAGTTGTTAACTGTAGCCATTTACAGCTCAACTTATTATTATGGCCCTACATTACATACCTCATATTCATATTTTTCTGCTGGATGGTTAAGACTGAGATAGAGAAAGACCTATATACCAAAACATATAGTTTTTCTTTCTGATGAGGTCAGTGAAGTTCCCTCAGGGTTTATCTTGTAATCCTGTACATTACTCTGTAGATCCTTTGTCTGTGTCATCCATGCAGATGAGTCATGGACAATGCTTGACCAGTTTGCTCTCTGTGAGAGCATGAGAGAAAGTTTTCTCTCCATGTGACTCTCCCCAGGCACACTTTAGAACTTCGATCTCTTTCCTCTGTGGCTCCATAATCTCCTTGTTCAGAAAATTTGGGGCTCAACTGAGTTGCATGATGTTACAGTACAGGTTCTCCTATGCCATGAGTCTTTGCTGACATTGAAAGGCTAGGGCCAAAATGTTGGCTGGCCTTGTGGCTCTTCTATTTCTCCAGTTTTGATCTGTGAACATAGGTTGTTAACCATCCAGAAGAAAAGCTGATTAGTACACTGCAGCATGTGCCATTGAATTTGCACTAACTATCTGAATCAATTGTTTTTAGTTGTACATTTCTATTTTTATTTCTTCTTTTGACTTCTTATACTAGGGAGATGATACATTATTTGCACATGTGTGTCTGGTTTATTTCACTTATGAGTATATATTCAAGTGACATCTACTTCAATATAAATGCTTGAAATTTATCATTCTTTATACCTGAGTAATACTGCATTATATAGAAATACACATCTTTTTCAATCATTCCTCATGTGACAGACATCTTGGTTGTTTCCAAGATTTTGCTATTACAAATTGTGCTGCTACAAACATAGATACACATATATCAATATGATATGATGTTTTCAGTTCCTCTGGGAAAATTCCCAGTAGGGAGATAGCTGGCTTGAATGGGATTTCTAGGACTACTCTTTTGAGGAGTCTCTACACTGACCTCCACAATGGTTGTACCAGTCTACATTCCCACCAGCAATGGAGAAGTGTTCCCTTTTCCCCACAACCTCTCCAACATTTGTTGTTGGTTGATTTCCTTATGATAGCCATTCTTTCTGGAGTGAGATGGTATTTAAGCATTGTTTTTGTTTGCATTTCATGGATCATTAGCTATGTGGAGCATTTTTTCATATATTTATTCACTTCTTTAATTTTGTCCTCTGAGAACTGTGTATTCATTTCAGGTGCCCATTTCTGAATTGGGTCTTTAAATCTGAGGGCCCTAATATATCTTAGGTCTTTATATATCCTAGACAGCATACCTTTGTCTGAGTGCTTATTGGTTAGGATTTTTTCAAAATTTGTGGGTTGTCTTTTCACTCTGTTGACAATTTCTTTTGACGTGCAGAAACTCCTCAGGAAGAGTTGATCCCAGTTGTTGATTCTTTCAAGTGCTACCCGTGCAAATATATGTTTGTTCATGAACTCTTTACCTACCCCTATGTCTTCAAGAGTTCCTCCTACTTTCTCTTCCAGGAGATTGAGTGTTTCTGTTTTAACGTTTAGATCTTTAATCCATTTTGACTTTAGCTTAGTGAATGATGACAGAGCTGGGTCAAGTTTTAGTTTTCAGCATGGAGAAAGCCAGGTTTTCCAGCACCATTTGTTAAAGAGGCTGTCTTTCTTCCAGTAAGCTTCTTTGGCCCGTTTGTTGAACACCAGATGGCTAAGTGTGTTTGTAGATGCCTCTGTGTCTTCTAATCTATTCCATTGATCCTTGGGTCTATTTTGTTGCCAATACCATGTTGATTTTATCACAGTGGCTTTGTAGTATAATTTCAAGTCAGGAAATGTGATGCCTCTTGCCTTGTCTTTATTGGTCAAGATTGGCTTTGCTATTCTAGGTCGTTCGGGGTTCCAAATAAATTATAAGAACAATTTCTTTAGGTCTGGGAGGTATGTTGGTGGCAGTTTGATAGGGATTGCATTAAATCTGTACAGAAACTTTGGGAGTATGGCCATCTTCATGATGTTGATTCTTCCTATCCAGGAGCATGGAATATCTTTCCACTTTCTGAAATCCTCTATAATCTCTTTTCTTAAGGTGTTGTAATTTTCTGTGAAAAGATCTT
>PVKA01015891.1:0-49037 GCA_004027165.1 Ctenomys sociabilis
TTTTTTTTTTTTTTTTTTTTTTTTTTTTTTTTTTTTTTTTTTTTTTTTTTTTTTTTTTTGGAAATGGGCATTGAATTCAGGCCCTTGTGCTTTCCCGGGAAGTGCTTATTCTACTGAGCCATCTCCCTGGCCCCTTGGCTTTTCTTCTTAATAAGACTAATTTAAAACTTAAAATAAGGGATTTTGAAGTATAAGACTTGTTTAGTCAGAAAACCAATCTCATCAAATAATACAAAATGCTGAGGCTGCAGATAACTGTAGGTGTGGGGCTCATATCACATTATAAATGAAAATGTACAGTAGAAATGGACATTACAAAATAGGAGTAGCAGTATTTGATCATATCAGATAAAGCATTCATAAATAAATTTTAAATAAAATTTATGATTACATCGATTCATTTAGTGCAGTGTCTTGCTGTGCAGCTTGGACTCATAGTGATTCTCCTGTCTCAGTCTCCCCAGCATTCAGGCTTGTGACTCCAGCTCCGGTTTTGGGGCCAGCACAGTGCACCTGGAGTTCCTGGACTGGCACTGCATGCGGTACTAGTGATTGAATCCTGGACTTTGAGCTTGCCAGGCAGGTGCTTAGACTGCTGAGCTATTGCCCCAGCCCAAGGGTTATACTTTTTTTTCTTTTTTTGGTGGAACTGGGAATTGAACTCAGACCCTTGTGCTTGCCAGAGAAGCGCTTATTCCACTGAGCCATCTCCCCAGCCCCCCAGGGGTTATATTTCAAGGTAAATAAATATAGCAAATTAGGCCCAAAATGAAACAATATTCTATCTTCATCAAATCATATGTCTTAGAATAAACTGAACGCATAATATGGAAGATAATGTGAAGAAAGTCGCAAAAGTAGAAAGACTGGGCCCAGTGAGATAGCTCAGTAGAATAAGTGCTTGCCTGGCAAGTGCAAGGTCCTGAGTTCAGTCCTTGATACCACAAAAAAATAAAAATGAAAAAGTAGAAAGACTTTTAAGTATAGACATAATGGAGACAAAGATTAATTTCCTGGAAAGGTATCGCAGTAATAAAAATATGATTATTTTGTCTCAAGTAAATATATTAATTTCATAGAATTCCCATATATACTTCAATGACATAGTTTTATTCTAAACTTGAAAGCAGGAATTTCATAGTATACCCTGAATACATGAGAATAACAAGGAAAATTTTAGAAAATAATGCATACAGGAAATATATGACAGTGATACTACTTAGTCTTATAAAAATATAATGTAGAGTAAAATTATACTAATTAAGGTATGGTGTACATATAGATAAATAACTGATTTGAGAAAAATTAAAAAACAAAAAGATACGTAATATTTGACACCACTTATTAAAAGATTTAATCACTGATTAAATAATTGAAAATCAACAAGTATGCAGGGCAATCAATAAAATTATATGGTCATATGATATGTTATGGAGATACAGATAAAAAATTTAAGTGCTAAAATGTATGGTAAAGGTGTTCAAAAATAACAGAATTTTAATGTGAAGGCAAATTTCAAAGGGAATGAATATGACAGTTAATAATAAAAGCCACAGGGCAGGCCAGATGGCTCAGCGGACTACAGTGCCTGCTTAGGCAGAGCACTGTGGCTGGGTTTGGATCACAGGCATGCTGCGTGGGCCCCACCCATGGGGTACAGTGATTGAGAATGGGTGCGGTGCACGCACCTGTAATCCCAGCACTTGGAAGGCTGAAAAGAGGAGAATCACTGAGTCAGATCTATGTAGGGAGACCATTAGACCCTGCAGACCCTGCATCAAATAAATAATAATAATCATTATTAATCATAATATCCACAAAGAAAGTTATAAACTTGAGTACCCCTTTGTATTAATATTATTTGCTTAAAACAAATAAAACCTTCCAGAAAAATAGAATATAATAGACAGTATACCCCATGCCATACATTCATATTAATAGTACACTGATGAATCCTCATAGCAAAAATTGATAAAGATACCAAGCCATGACTTACAAAATACTAAGACAAAATTGTAAATATTTAAAAATTCCAAATCATCCTGATAAATAAAGTATTTGTAATTTGTAAAAATAAGTAAATATAAATTTTATGGCAAAACATTACAAATACGAATGCAGAAAAGTATATTGTAAGCCATCTCTTATATCAAATAGATGCACAAATTTGAATCTAAGCTAAAAATGTCTGCATGAGAATTATGGGTTAAACTGTATGCCCCTCCCCAAATTCATACTGATGTCTTAACCTCCAGTACTTCATAGTCTGCCTTATTTGGAGAATAGGTCTTTTCTGGAATAAACAGGTTAAAATGAAGATAATAGGTGGACTTCAACCTAATATGCTGGTATTTTTATGAAAGGAAAACTTGGATACAAATATATGCAGGGAGAATGCCATATAAACAATAATGATGGTGGTTATCTATTGCCAAGGAGAGGGTCTGAAAAAATTCTTTCCTCAGCTATCAGAAGGAACCAACCCCGCAAATTCCTTTTTTGGACTTTAATTCTCTAGAACTGTGACACAACAAAATTATGTTATATAAGCTACTCATCTTATGGTACTTTTTATGTGAGCCCTGACAAACTAATACAATACCCAGTTCAGCAATACAGAAAAAGAAGAATGAATTGCAACAAAGATGATTTCTTCCTAGGATGCAAAGTTGATTAAATATTTAAAAGTTATTGGTGTAATTTAGTACAGTAACAAGAAGAGGAATGTAACCATATGATGATCTTTTCAAACAGTTGTGGGCCAGGGAGATAGCTCCATACAGTAAGTGTTTGCCTGGCAAGTGCAAGGATCTGAATTCAATCCCTGGTTCTGCAAAAAAGAAAAAAAAAGGAAAAAGAACTGAAACAAAACAATACAGTTGGGAAAGTAGGCAAAATAGCTGAGCATACTAAGCACATCCCTAGGCAGGCACAGGGTCCAGGGTTCAATCCCTGACACCCCATGTCTTGCCAGCGTTGTCCTCGGGTGAGCTGAGCTGCGACCAAATCCGGGAGTGGTGGCACACACCTGTAATCCCAGTGCTGAAGACTGAAAAATGGCTGATCACAGTGAGTTCAAGCTGTTCAGTGAGACCCTGTACCAAATGCATAATTTTTTTAAAAGTCTGCTTTAAAAAATAGTTGGACAAGTTCATTATTCACCACTTAGTTTTAAAAATCTTAGGAAATCAGGGGTATTATATTAAGAAACTCCATACAGTCCTTACTGGTAGTGGAAAACCATGGAATATTTTCTCCTGTAGTTGGGAGCCAGACAAAGAATAGTGTTCTTACCTCTTACTTCTATTTGAACATGAGTGAAAGAAGTTTCAGCCAGTGTTAAGAAGTCAAGCAAAAGAGGCAAAACAGATATCAATAAAGTAGAAGAAATAAAAAGGAATGCAGACTGAAATGAAAAAAGATAAGGATAAATAAATTGAAAAACCTAACAAGCATCTACAGAAAAACTAATACAATTACTATGTAACATACAAATATTCAGAAATCAATTATATCTTTTTAAACAGAATAAAGAATATTAGAAGAAACAGAGGTACTCTGTTTCTTTGTTTCTGATTTTTGATTTTGCCTTTGTTTTTACTTTACAAAATAAAGTAAAATAAAGTTTAAAAAGGTAGTGAAATAAACAGAAACAGTACACAATTTTGTTAAACAGTATTCAAGAGTGGTTGTTACATTGCATATTGTTGCCTTCAAATTAGTTGTTGAAATGATCTGATATAAGCATGAAAATAAAAAAGGGTATACAAAGGAAGGACCATTTTGTATTTGTATAGACAGAATAGTTAGGATAGATAGGCAGCTATTGTTGTTTAATTCAATGAATAGAAAGATTAGTACTAATAGTGTTTGGACAAGATATCCTGTCTGCTTCTTGTACTATGGATGACCACTAAGAAGATAACAATGAACAGTGTATTAATTATTGAAAATACCCTATTAATCAGTTTTGATACTATTTTATTGCTATTTGTTTCTCAGTAAAATAGAATAAAATAAATTAGTCAAAAACTAAGAAGAATAAAAAATGAAACAAGAGACCAGTACAAATCAGTAGTACAATTATATATATATCTTGGTTAATATATATATATATATATATATATATATATATATATATATATCCCCCTTCTTTCTTTTCTCCTTTTCCTCATCCCAGTTGTTCTTTCCCTTTGATCAGTTACTTTCCCTTAAACAGTATGTATTATACCTTTCAGATTTTGTGTAATCTTTCAGGTTCTTATACTAAGGGCACAATACAATGTTTACACATGCAAGTCTAATTTATTTCACTTATGGATATGGTCTCTGGTTGCATTCATTTAGCTATGAAATCCTTGACTTTGTCTTTCCTTATACTTGAGTAGTATCCTGTTGTATGAATGTGCCACATCATTTTTATCCTTTCCTCCTTGATGGACATCTGTATTGTTTCCAACATTGGGCTGTTATAAACATGGGTGCTCATATATCACTATGTTATAATGCTTTCAGTTTTCTGGGAAAAATGTTCAGGAGAGGAATAGATTGGTCGGATGGTAACAGTGATCCTAATTGTTTGAGACATCTCCACACTGATTTCCATAGCAGTTGTACCAGTCTAATTCCCAACAGTGGAGAAGGGTTCCTTTATCCCCACAGCCCATCCAGCAATTGTTATTGCCTAGTTTCTTGATGATAATCTTTCTCTGGTAAGATGGAATCTCAGTGTTGTTTTGGTTGGCAGTTTTCAAATGACCAATGATGGCGAACAATTTTTCATATATTTATTGTCATTTGTATTTCTCTGAGAAATGTTTCATTCATCTCAAATGCCCATTTTTTGATTGGGTCAGAAATCATTTATACATAGGAAAAAGAAACATAGGAAACGAAATGTTAACCATACTTCTAAATATCATTAAAAGCCTATGAATATCTCTGTGACCCAAAATAGTTGATGGCCTTCTACATTAAAAGTACAAAACATTCTGAATGAGATACAGAAAAACTAAATAAGTGCAGGAACATACTATGATCAAAGATTGGGAGATGTAGTTTCTAGAGATGTCAACTCTCCTAGTCTGTTTGCATGATACAATTATCCCAGCACATTACTTCATTCATTTATTTTTTGGAGAATCTAGTGAACTGATTCTATAATTCATATGAAAATGAATAAGCCAAAGCCAGGAAGGTGAATAATGAGGGTAAATATAGAGCATACTAGCCCCAGATATCACACTCTATTCTATCTTAAAGCTGCAATGACTATAATAGTCTGATGTTGGTGCAGAGATAGGCAAATTGATCAATGAAACAGTATAGCAAAGAAACAATCATCCACATACATGGTGTCATAGCTTGTATCTAGCTATCTGTCCCCTCAAAGCCTGATGCAGTCACGGGTGAGAAGTTTCAGAGATGGCTGAATCAGCCAAGGGTGGTGGAACATACCTATAATGGGGCTGAGGCAGGAAGATCACTGTGAATCCAAGGACAGCATGATCTGTGGAGCAAAATCCTGTCCCAAAAAGACAGAAATAATAACAAAATTGAGACAGCTGGATCTAAGGTGTGTGATGTTGGGATCAAGGAGTTCATGCTAGAATTAAGGGTGCTCCACACTGGATGTGAGTTCTACCCATCCTCAGGATGAGTAGCCTAGATAGGATAGAATAGATAGAAAGAGGGATACTATTTATAGCATGTCATTTTTTGCTTGCTGCCTCGCTGACTTCTGTGATAGCTCTCTGCCACATATCACACTGTGTTGGATCCAAGCAACTATGTACTGAAAATTCTACAAACTTAAGCCAAATAAGCCTCTCCTTCTTCCTGGGTATTTTGCCTCAGCAATAAGAAAAAAAAAAAAAACAAAACTAAGAAATATATGGCTTATGATACAGATAACAATGTTATGTACAAGGAAAATACCACTTGCTCAATAGTGTTAATCATAATCATTAGACATAATTGTAAGGGCACATGTGTACTTTGCCCTACAGTATGCATACAAGTACTTTCAGTTGTATTTAGTACCCACGATATAAAACAACCATAATTTTAGAAGGATATACAGGACTATATCTTCATGATTGTTGAGGAAGCTGATATTTTACAAAAAGGATATAAGAATATTACTCAGGGCCTGGGAGATGACTCAGTGGAATAAGTACTTCTCTGGAAAGCACAAGGGGCTGAGTTCATTCCCTGGTTCGGCAAAAAAAAGAGTATTACCCAAAGCAAAAAGAGACAGTGTATTACAATTAAGAACATATGTTTATTGAAAGACATCATTCAGGAATGAGAAAAGACTATAAAACATATGCTTACTTTCGGGGCCAAGGAGATGGCTCAGTGGAATAAGCACTTCCCTGGCAAGCACAAGGGCCCGAGTTCAATCCCTGGTTCTACCAAAAAATGCTTATTATCTATGTCCAGAAAAGCTCCATAATATGCTTCTATAAATCATTACAACTATGTTGCAGTGAAAAATGGGGGAAATAATTGAAAAAGTTGTCACAAAAGGGGTTATCAAATTGGATAAGAAATTTATGAAAAGCACAAAATTATCACTAGATATCAGGAAAAGAGAGGTAAGGAACAAATAGATGTTACTTTCCCAGAATCCCTTGCACAATTTACCATTGGCCATAACTGTATTTTGTCACTTGGTTAATCTCTGCTCTAAGGGAAAATTTTAAGAATATTCATCTTTTTTAACCCATTATGTAACTGGTCAAAGAGAGGTTTAGTACATGCAGTGAATATGTCCTGTCGCAATGTGGAATACGGTCAAATAAATGTCTTAAGAGATTCATTGAATATATGAATCTGGACCTCACTGGGGAGTTCAGCCTTAGAATAACAAATACAATTTACAGCTATGCAGAGTTTATTTGTAAATGGATGCCCCTTGCGACCATAATGTTAAATGAAAGTAGGCACACAAGCTTAAACATTGCATGATTTCTCTTATATAAGAATCCCAAAATGTAAATAAAGAGCAAAATGAAAAATATAGCAGAGAAAGAGCATTAACCGATGGAAAACAGATCAATAGATAGATAGAGGTAAGGAACAGGTGGCACAGTGGATGAAAAAGGGAAATATCTAGTCTCCACACTACTTTGTTAGTGTGATCAGAACTTTGATATTGAAGCCGGGCGTGGTGGCACAGGCCTGTAATCCCAGCACTTGGGAGGCTGAGACAGGAGGATTGTTGTGAGTTCGAGACCAGCCTGAGCTACAAAGTGAGCTTAAGGCCAGCCTGAACTGCATAGTGAGACCCTGTCTCAAAAAGACAAAAAAAAAAAAAAAAAAAAAAAAAAAAAAAAAAAAAAAAAGAACTTTGATATTGACATAGCTCATATTGTTTTTCTTGTAAAAAGTCAATGGTTTCTTTCTCGTGTGTCCTAATAGGCATAAAGGATTTTGGGTCTTGACTTTCCCTGAAATGCTGCATAACACTGAAAAACAGTTAGTCATCTGTCTCAGAACACATTCATAAAACTATGTACATATTCCTGCTAGTGGTTCAGATTCTGACATGTATTATAAATGGCCTAAAGAGAATGACAAAAATTGTGAGCTTAACAAATTTATTACTTTTAATGAAATTTTTGTGTTATCACTGACACTAAGAAACCTTTCTATGTCATGATTAAATGAACAGATTAAGAGTACTGTTTGCTAATTTGCAGCAGAGAGAATTGGGCAGAGTGAATGCTGAGTTTTCATTTTCAGCTGCTTTAACAATAAAGGAAGTCAATATGCTGATTTTGTGTAAATGAGAATTGTCTACTTCATTGTGTTCTGTTTTAGGTTCTTTTGTGTTTTAGTTTAACTTCCCCATTATCAGAATTACTACCGGTCTTTTCCAAGTTACCATGTATTAAGTGATGGTAAAATAATTATGAAGAAAGAATGGAGAATTGCAGAGGCATTCGCATGGTGGTAAGAGACTGGTTTGCAGAAACTTGGTATTCTATTTCATGCCCATAAATTTAGTTTCTGCTTTCCTATTTCTCTTCTTAAAACACTGTGATTACACTGTACATCCTGTCTTATGCTTTATGGTGCCCAGGAACATTTCAAATATTTAAAAAAATACTTTACTTAAATTTATACTTGTGCTTTTTTTAACAAATAACAATTTTTGCCACTATAATGTTTTCTCCAAACAGATTTTTTGACATGTCATTACAGTTGTTATTTGAAAGACCACGTTAACTCAATACAGTAGCTTGTCAATTGATTGTGCCATATGGTATCTGGAATTCTAGATATTTTTGATTTAGTTATAGAAATTTTGTCAATGTGAAAACCAGTCAAACATATGTTCCAGGGTCTTTATTGCCAGTACTGTCATTTCCTATGGCAGATCTTAGAGTAATATGTGGGAGATTTGTGCTAATATTGATTGCAGAATTTTTATGCACATATTTTGTTTCCTGAGTAACTATTTTAAAGATAATAATACACAATGTATTAAGTATTGTTATTCTTCTATTATTTTATTATGAAATATCTTTATAAAATTTTAAGAAGTAAAAACATCTACCCACTTAGGATTTTTCTGATGACATCAATTTCTTACTTTATGCACTCATGTAATTGGTACACAGCTGTTAACTGATTTAATTCCTTTCCCCTAATCTCATCAGTTTCTAGTGATATGGATTTAAGTGATGGATCAGTTCTGAGTGACTCATAGAAGGAATTGAATATGTCATTCTTCTTGAGATGCAATTTCTAACTTTCTCTTCCTTTTTAAATTTTCAACCCTTTCTGTGTTTTCTTGTCCATTGTTATCCTTACTTGCTCAAAGATGTATTGTTTTCTGTGAATTCTGGATTCAACATAGAAAAAAAAAAATAAAGAACACTCCTGAATTGATAGACACTTACTCCTCTTTTTTATTTTCAACATATTCCTTAATTTTACACAGTAAAATTCTCGTGAAATCAGACTAGATATGGATATCAGATTCTTTGCCTTAGTTGAGGTTTTGAAAATACTGAAGTTTGTATACAAAGTCCTTCAAAGCTTTCCAAAACCTTGATAAGAACATATATATGTATATATGAAATTAGATGTTTCTCATTAATAATTCTCTCCTAAAGATGAGACATATGGAAAAATGAATCAACCTTATAAACTTGGTTTTCTTTCTTTTCTATATTTTAAAATAAGCAAGGACCTTGGGAATATTACTGAATTTATATTTTTGCAACCAATCCATCTTGTCCTAGTTTTTAACTAACATGTCTTACTTCCTTTTATCTCATGATTACAGTATTGATCTTTGGCTCATTTTCATCATTTGTCTTGCCAAGGAGAATGTGGACAGTTTGAGAATAAAATTATCTAAGCATTACTTTTCTATTTGTAGTCTGATCTTTCATGCTTAATGATTTGCAACTATCATTAATGCAACTAAAGGCCATACTTATAAGTGAAAAAACTGCACATATGTTTAAATACACAATGTTTCTCTTATGTGAGAAACTAAAGGCATAAATAAGTATCAAAATGCATGACAGAGACTCAGAAATAGGAAGAAATTGCTCAAATGGAAAGAACAAGGGAGGGAAGATGGGGAGGAGATGAAAGGGAAAAAGAAAAAGGAGAACAGAAGGAAAAAATGAAAACAAACCTATAAGTAGTAGAAGTGGCATTGACAGAAGGAAAAGGGAATGGGGTAAAAAGAAGAATGAAGATTTACAGGTACAAATTCTCTATGATGAATGTGATCATTATGTATATAGAAAGTATACCAATAAAATTAATCTCAAAAAGAATACTGGAGGCAACTTGTTGTCCTTATATTAAGATTTTATATGTTCTCAAAATGAGATGTTAGAGTTGCCCCTCCGCTTTACTGAGATAGGGTTCAGTGTTCTTTAAGAGCCAGTTGGTTCATTGTTCAAAGTCCAGTGGTTTTCTTCTATGTGAAATTTAGATTTTCCATCCATCTTGCTTATTTTTTCACTTTGAAGCTTAAAATGGCAAATGGACACTTCTTTCTGACTTTTTTTCAGAGTTGCTGGGCAGTCATATTGGAAAGAAAATTACCATTCATCGAAGTGTTCATTGCATGAAGTTAAGGAGTTTGAAATTTCCATTTTCACCATGCTCTGAACAATACTGTTAATAATGACAGCTTGTTTTTTGCTCTTTAAAATGATGCTCATTGTTGAAGACAACCTACTGATATGGATTGCCAGTGTGTTTTTAGGTTCATGTGACTCATAAAGAGTTAGTTTGTTGTGTATGTGAATATAGTTCCAGGTGAAGTGGTCTTTGGCAGACCACAGAAATGGACAAGCAATAGGCTTCCCCAGTGTCCTATTGCTCTGTAGTACTAATGTTTAGAAATTGGAGATCCAAACTACATAATTTTAAATAAAATCATTAAAGTTTATTTGAATTCAGTGGGAGAAAACAAAAGGTAAAGTATTCACTGTGCTTGACTCCTCAGATATAATGCATTTTCACCATTTTTAGCACTGGATATTTCATAATAAAGGATGCTTCTTTCTGTTTTGTGATTTATCAACTTCAAGAAATGCATATTGACTCTGAGTTATGCAAGAGGAAGATAAGCTTCCCTATGCTATTTATCATCTTCTTCTAGTATAAATGAGTTAGTTAAAAATCAATGTTTGATTACTCATATTACATTTTGTAATTTACATAATCACATATCTATCAATTTTAGAAAGTTTCTTATAACTTCCTTACCATGTGAAGTGAGGAATTCAGACACCTATAGTTCCTTCCAGCTTTGATCCTGAATCTCTCACAAAGCACACCAAATTATATTGAAAAAGTCTTTCATTTTTCATTAATCAAAACCTACATTTAGAATGGGAACATTATTGATCAATCTCATACCCACCAAATTTAGAAAGATAATACCAACTGGAGTTGAATTGGAGTCAGAGGTGTGACATAAAAAGTCATTAATAACTATGTGTTTGCAAAATGTAATGTGTTCAAATCTCTAAAGCTTACACATTAATTTTCAAATTTGTACTGTAAAATTATGAGTGCATTTTATTTGAAAGAGCCCTAAACTTTATATTTTATTTTATAGTATTATTTTATAATGAATAACACAAAGAATTATATAGAAAGAGTGCAGGAAATCTGTGCATACACTATATAACAAATAATCCAACCATTGACCTGTATCTTACAGTAATGTGCTGCCTGAATCCAGCTGAAGAGTTAGAGCCCTGGGGCCAGGGAGATAGCTCAGTGGAATAAGTGCTTGTCTTGTGCTTATGTAAGCACAAGGTCCTGAGTTTGATCCCTGTACCACCAAAAAAAAAATGTTTCAGAGCTCAAATTAATGCCTCCCATGAGTCAACTGGAGGATTGAAGCCCATGATAATGTCTCATGCTGACCTGTTTCAAGGGTCTGCACTGGGAAGGCCCAAGGTCAGTGGTGGAAGCGAGAAAGTCCATGCCAGCAGATGAATGATCTCTGCTAATAAGCTGAGGGATCTGAACTGGAGCCAAGAAGCAATGGTCAAGAACCAGAGCTCCCTAGAAAAGTAGAGACATCCTCAGCAACAGTGAGGTCCTGAGTTTCTCCAGCAATGATGAAAGCTGAGTTCTCATCAGGAAAGTCAACATGACAAGTTTCTCCAGGAGATTGACCTGTGTACCATCTTCCCCTCCAGAGCCAGGAAATAATGCTCAAAGTAATAAACAGAGCTCCCCTGAAGTGAACAGTAGCCATTCTCAGTGACAGGAAGGTTCTGAGCTCCTCTGACAATGGGAGCCACCGAGTTCATCAGAAAAGCCAGCATGACAGAGTCCTCAAGAGAACCAATAGCTGTTTCATAGCTTTCCTAATGAGTTGTTTTCTCCAGTACTGCCTCTTATGCTACTGTGAATAATCCTCAAGTAGGCCTCCCACACCCAGCACCATACTAGTTCAGTTTAGCTAGGTGTTACAGGTTGACCACCAGTTGGCAATGCACCAGACAGGCCAAATATCATGAAGTTATTAGGCTATGAGGAAGAGCCTGTAGTCTACAATTAGAGATCATAGGGAGAGTTCTAACTTCCATACCATCACTTGCTTCTGACTTCATCTGTCTTCTAACTTCATCAGAGACCCAGAGCCCAAATTGACTGGCCCACACCTCCTTAAACTCCTGGCCCACAAAACCCACAAGACATAAGTAAATGACTGAAGCCACAAAGATTTGGAGTGACTCAAGGCACACAATGGATAGTATAAAGTTTGTAGTTTTTGAAAGTGCTTAGTAGCTTTTTGTTTTGTGATTTTGCACTTGTAATAAGTAAGGTTATTATGTCCAAAACCCCCAACATCTAATACATTATATAGCAAGTTTCCTTTGACAATAACATGTGGATTTGTGCCTATAGATCCACTCAAGGTATTTTTTTAAATGTATTTTTTATTTTATTGAAGTACAAATATCAATCAGACAGTTTCAAGACACCTTAACAAGACAGATTCGATAAATTAATACATTGCAAACTGTTTTCATAATGTTTCATAATATCTACAGATATTATTTTAGCAGATGTCTCTTATCAGTAAATTAAGAGTATAGCTACTTACTTATCTTATTTTTTATACCTGAATTATACCAAAAATTCAACAATTATTTTCCTAGTGGATGACCATAGTACTAGAAGCTGACATAATATCCTGTCCAACCACCATTAGTGCAGATCTTGCCTCTCATAGGATTATGTAGAAGCATGGCATTATCTATCCCAACTGTACTGTCTATACACACACATCATGATTTTTTCTTTCTATACCCCTTCCTTTGTCTACACCTGTCAAAGGTGGGCACTCCTTTGTCATTCAACTAACTTAGGTGCTTGAACTCAACACCACAGTCCAACACAGTTGAGCATTCCACAACAATAGTGAGTTATTCAAAGAAGTTGTCGACCATAGCCATTTACAGCTCAGCTTAATATTATGGCCCCATGATGTATACTTCATTTTTATACTTTTCTGCTGGTATTTTAATCCTGATGTCAATCAAAAAAATGTAGACTTGGAGCCTGGGAGATGGCTCAGTGGAATAAGCACTTCCCTGGCAAGCACAAGGGCATGAGTTCAATCCCCAGTTCTGCACAAAAAAAAGAACAAAAAAAATGTAGACTGGTCAATACTGCTTATGAGATTACTCCCAGTGAAGATCATGAATGGAGACTACCCCTTTTGGAACAATACTAGAAAGTTATACGATGTGACTTTTTTCTTTTTCATTCTGGGGATTGAACCCAAGGCTTTACATTGCCTTTTACATTTTTACAAGGTCTCGCTAAGTCACCCAGGTTGAGATAGAACTTGTGATCTCCCAGTTTTACTCTCTCAGAATGCTGGATTAGTGTCGCTATACCTGGTAATAAAATCTTTGATTGCTTTCCACCATTCTCCTTTTTCTTTTTAGATTAGGGATTAAGTGTAAGGCATTCAGCATTTTAAAAACATCCTAAGGACACTCTTCTGCACAGCAACACCCTCAGACCTCCTCAACCCTATTAAAAATTACTTATGTTGATATGGAGCTCAGGGTATAGCTCAGCAGGATAAGCACCTGCTTGGTAATAGTAAGAACCAGAGTTTGATCCCTGGTACCAAAAACAGAAAAAAGAAAAATAACCCAGGTGTGGCAGTGTATGCCTCTAATTCCAGCACTTTCAAGGCTGAGATAGGAGGACCTCCATGAGTTCCAAAATTGATATTTTCAAGAAATTACATAAAAATAATTTAGAAAGAAAAATTATATTAAAGATAAATATTATTTATAATGAAAATATGTACAAAGTAATTTCTGTCTTTTCAATTACATTCATTATCTTAAATCAATATAGTAGAGTTAGTTTTGTTATATAATTTATTTTTTGATGCTGAATATTTTTTAAGATGAAAAGACAGTTTAATCAACAGCTGTAATGTGCCTTTTCTTTTTAAATTTCTTTAAACCTTTATTTCTTTGGCACTTACTGGGTAATGCTGTGCAGCTCAGACTTGTACTGATCTTCCTGTCTCAGCCTCCCTAGCACTAGGATTGCAGTCATGCACCACCACACCCGGTTTTGGTGGCAGGCTTGGCATGGAGATGATACCTGAGATCAAACCAGGATCCTTGTGCTTGTCAGGCAGGCACTTAGGCCATAATGCTATTGCCTAGTGGCAGAGTGGAATTATGGATACAGGGAAGTTTTCCTGATTCCTAACATGATAATAATGAAATCATAAATGTGGGGCTGGGGAGATAGCTCATAGGCATAAACTCTGCATGACAAACACAAGGATATGAATTTGATCCCCGGACTGCATGCCATGCTGGCTCCAGATCCATGGGTACTTAGTTCTGGCCAGAAACCAGGCATTGTAGCACATGCCTATAGTGCCAGATCTCAGGAGGTTGAGACAGGAGGATCGCTATGAGCTCATGACCAGTCTAGGGGACTCACAAAATGAGCATAAGGCCAGCCTGAACTGCATAGACAGACCTGTCTAAAAAATAAAGAAGAAAAAGAAATCACAAATATAAGGGAATCTTAGTGAAAAAGTAATTTATGATATAGAAATGGAATATATCTCATGAAATTGTTGCATTAAATGCTATCAGATTGCCCTTAACAGATATGGAAGAGTGAAGATGTTCAATTTGCTCAAAATGTAATAGTCATGAGTATTAATTGTTATAAACAGTATTATGAATTTTGGCATGAGCTTAAAGGAAAAGTAATTATTTTTTGTGGTATCCAAGATCAAAGTGGGGACCTTGTGCTTGCCAGGCCTGTGCTTACGCTACTGAGCTATATTCCTGACCAAGAAGTAACATTTTTATATCCTACCATACAATTTCTTCCTTAGAGTTTAACTTTTTCAATGAATTAAGCAAAACATAAAGAAAATGTGTGGAAAATGTGATTTAACAATTAAATTTTGAAATCCTTGATAAATATTATTGTTATTGAAGCCTCAATTAATATATTGTGATTCTTTGTCTTCATATCCTATTTAGTTTGGTAAAACTTTTCTTATTGTTTAAGAAAAACACAACTGAAACAGATTTTGTTTACCCTTCTATCATTCAGGAAAATGAACTGACTTTTGATTTCTGTTTTCAGTCACTTAAGATAAGCTCTAAAGAGACTATCAGTAAAATTCAAATATAATTTTTCACACTGCAGACTTTTCATTATTTTATGTGTGTATGATGGTCAAAAGAGGCAGAGGAAAACCAACCACAGCACTGAGGTATTTGCAATAATTTAGTATCAGTCAAATATAACATAATGTCTTTAAAATATTTTTTCCAGTCACTATTATGTTTTACTAAAATGGCTTTAATAGAATTGTATAAAAAGCTCAATGAAAATGTGGATTTCACACACGGGCCAAAGACCATAGCCTTAGCCTTTGGCCTCTGATCTTGGGACTGCACCCCACTGTCTGATATGTATTTCCAAGGACAGCATTATATTACTCTCCAAGGACTTGGCTCTGCTTGAGTTAGAAACAATGCCACTGTATTTTGAGAAAGTGCATTACTGATTTGGGATGGAGGTTATTTATGTATGTATTGATAGAGTCTCACTACTCAGCTTTGACTCACAGTGATCCTCCTGTTTTCAGCCTCCCCAAAACTGGGATTACAGGCAGGCATCACCATGCTCAGTCTCTGTACTGGCTCAGGTGCCTGGTGGTGGGGCCAGTGTGGCATGTATTGCCAGAGATTGACCCACGGTCCCTGCATTTGCCTAAGCAAGCTCTTAGTCCACTGAGCTATCCCTGACCCTTGTTATGGTTTTTGATGGTCCTGTGTTTGAAATATGATCTTTTTTCTGTTATATAGCTTAGTTATTTATAGTTTTGTTATCCTCATTACTAACTTTTGATTCACTTAGGCTAGATAGTGTTTTTTAATAATCTTTTGCCAAGTACCAGAAATGGCACAATGGTTTCCCTATAATATATGTTCAAGTAGAGTTTCTTTACTTAAATTACTCTGAGGAATATTTTGGGTTGATGTATAATTTTTCTTAGAGTTACAAGTGACATTCATTTGCTTTGTGATGATTCATAAACCCCAGGCATTATAATTTGTGAAAAGGAATGGTTCAAAATTTTGTTTGAGGGCTGGCCTGACAGCTCAGTAGATTAAAATACCTGCTCAGGCAGATGCAGGGCTTGAAAGTTCAATTACTGGGCCAGAAGTGCTGGCCCCACCCCAAGGACATGCAGAGATGGCATTTGAGACTGGGCATGATGGTGCATGTATGTAATCCCAGCGCTTGAGAAGCTGAAAACAGGAGGATCACTAGGAGTCCGATCTGTGTAGGGAAACCCTGTAGATCCTGTAGACTGCACTGAAATACAAAAAGAAATTTTCTTTGAGTTTAATAGTTTATCTTTTTTCTCTGTTTCATTCTGAATTAGTAAGGAATGAAATAAGCAAAAACTAAAAATGTAAATTTTGTATATATTTATAATATGATCCACAAGATATATAATTAATTTCAGAATAAAGCAGCCTACTAATTTCATTCATTCACTCATTCGTTCATTCATTCATTCATTTATCATCTATTCATTTAGATTATCTAAATGAATTATAATCTAGTGGGAATTACAGATTAATAAACAAATAAGCCAATACAAATTATTTATTTGAAAATACATTTCTATGAAGGTCATACCTGGAAAGATATATGTACTGAATGGGGAGAGGGTTATTACTTAATATGGTCAGAGAAGGCCTGCATTAGAAAATGTTCCAATCACGATTTTCATGATATCAGCCAGCTACGTGAAGGACAAGGCAATGCCATTTAGATAAAGGGAAGATCATGTGGAAAATCTCTAGAAAATAAATTGTTACTTGTCTGAATGAAAATTAATTATTCAGTATATTTGCGTGTTTCTGATAGCTTAATGACATTTCTGAGATGAATTTCATTTTATTGATTATCATGTCCCAGGTTCTGGTACCAGATGCTTTCCATTTCCAAATGAATATCCCAGAGACACCTAGTATTCTAAAGCCTTATTAGTCTCATTTTACCATTTGTATTTGCCTCTTTTGAAATCACTCATGTTAGCAAGAAAGAGCTACAATCTTTAGATGTCCAAGTTCTAAACATAAAACTTCTTCTGGATCTCTTCATTGCTTATTTATCTTCATATATTTATACAGTCTTATTCCTTAAGTAAAACCTTCATTTATTGACTTGGTCTTCAGCTTTACTGCTACTGTCACCAGACAGTACCTGTACTTCTTCACTGTTCTCTCTTCCTTAATGTTTAACTTTCTTCAATTCATCCTCCAAAAAAAAAAATTCCAAAATAGTATTTCTAAAGAAAACATGATGTAAAGAACTTGTCAAAAGGGTTCACTGGTTTCTTAATGTATTTGGAGGACAAAATGAATACTTGTTGTGGCATACAAACCTTATCATCCTCTGGCTCTTGCCTTCCAGACCAACATAATTTTCTCTACTATTTAATGTCATTCTACTCCAATCCTCTCTATTCAAGACTATTAGTGTATTTTTGTATCATTTACACCATTCTTTTTTTTATTTTTGTCTACAATGCCTTCCCTAACAGGGCTTCTAATAAATTCTTACTTGAATCCTGACTCAGTCCAAGATACCTTCCTTAATAATATGGTTTATTTTTATTATTCTACAACTCGCTTAAACTTTCCTTCTTCATTAGTTATACATTTTAATTATATTGAATAGTATGCTGCATTATGATAGTTTATAAGTCTCTATCCCTACTGTCTCTGAGTCCTTTTGAGTGCACGATGTGGCCTTTTATTTTATATTTTAGCCCTTATGTTATACTTGAAATGTAGTAAATGTTTCATAAATATTTGTTGAATAATTGTCCAAAATGACTAAATATCTCAATTTTGTCAATAATCCTTTCTTTTTTGCCCATGGTAACATGTAGCTTAGAGGATTTAAACTATTGAAAAGTAGTAGAATTGCTTTTGATGTTAGTATTTGATGTTAGTAACTTGTAAAGTTATTATTTCTCCCTCTGTTGGACAGATACTCTACTCATGAAATCGGTAATAGCACAGAAATGTACAAAATTGACAGACCAGTGGCCCTTCACATCTTTTATCCTTTCTGTCTTAGTCTTATTAACTCTGCTGGATTTCAGATTTCTGTCCTGCACCCTTGGAACACTCTGGGTGAAGACAAACATGATGTTAGCTACCCACAGCCCTTGTGTAGCCACTTCATCATTATTCATGAACAAGAAGAGATATAGCGAAATGGATGGAAACAATAGAAGCATTAGATAAATCACTGTTAAGTGTTACGTTGATACGTACATCAAACAGTTTACCACAATGCTTCATACTTTTTTATAGTATTCGATTACTGCCTAGTAGGTATGTAACTATTTTGTCAAGTGTAATTTGAAGCAGTGCTTGACATGAGTAAATGATGAATTCATCTCAATGGAAGTGAATACTGAAATTTTATGGGTCTTCAACCAGTGTTGTTGACAAATGTATTTTTCAGTATCAACCAGCAAATAAAATAGTTTCTACACTGACAGGCAGGAATTAACTAATTGTGACACAAAACAACTATTCCTTCAAATAAAAAATCAAGAGTCAAATGTCCTCTCTTCACAGAAAACTGAGATCAGATTGATGGGCCATCTGTAATAATGAAATCAGAAGGATCACTGAAAGAACTTCTATCAATTTTAGCTAAGGAATAAGGTAACTATCCAAAAATCTTCCCTCTGTTTGGGTTTCTTGTTGCTATATATCCACTGAACCTGAAACCCAAAATAATAGACCATATCTTAGACTTGTAAAGTTATTCAAAATATGAGAATCAAAGCAAATTGACTGGTATTAAGTCAACTGAGGCAAAATACCTTAAATAACAATTCCTGGTTGTGACAAAATGTGCATACACACACACACATACACACACACACACACACACAGTAAAGGTCTGAAGGGAATTGGTTAAATTTAAGTCATTGTACTAAAACTATTAGGTTGCAGAGAGTTAACAGTCATGTTTTTCCACCTCAAATTACCATATTTAACTGTTATTTTATACCTCGGTTAGAATTCTTCTTAATATTCATTCTGTAATATGACACCCACAAATTTAATAAGTGGGACACATTTTGGAAATACAACTTCCAGATATTATTCTCTTGCAAAAAATACTGGTTTTAGACTTTAATAAAAGTCCTTATACACTTGATCAAACTGCCTAATCTAGTCATAATTTTAAATGGCATATGATTCAAGAAGTAAGAGAAGGCTTTGCTATGGTGTGTCTATGGGAAGATAATGGAGATTTAACCTAGGGATAATCTGTCATTGACCTACATCTTCAGTTCTTTTTATTTTTTATTTTGAGACTTTGTTTCCCTAATTTTCCCAGTGCTCCAATCATCCCTCAGCCTTCTGAGTAGCTAGGATTATAGGGCTGCATCACCATACCCAGTTTAGCTATAGTTTCATAATCCTTAAGGGGAAAAGATTCCATGGACATTTCTGACTTTTTTCTAGTAAGTGCATATATATCAGCTGAAAAACACATACATTTCTATTTCATAAAAGTAAACATACTTCTTACATTAATGTTTAACAAGAGTTAAGGATTTGGGGCATTATATTACTGATTTAATTCTACACGTATTTATTGAACAACTACAGTGATTAATTATCTGGAAAGTGTATAC
This sequence comes from Ctenomys sociabilis, assembly GCA_004027165.1. Lineage (NCBI taxonomy): Eukaryota > Metazoa > Chordata > Mammalia > Rodentia > Ctenomyidae > Ctenomys > Ctenomys sociabilis. The sequence continues at coordinate 19,763 of PVKA01015891.1, forward strand.
ATGTAACATTCTCTAAATCAATGACATTTGCTAATATGGTGGCTCTCAAAAATAGAATCCCTTACACATCTTTTTTATCATGTCCATTTATTTTTACTTTTTTGAATTCATTTATTTATTTTCAGTATTGTGAAGTAAACCTAGGGCCTTCATACTGACCTATGTCCCCCTTCCCACCCCCGCTTTTATAAAATTTTAAGAGAATATCTCCATAAGATGTTAAATTGCCCAAGGTGGCCTCAGACTTGTAATCCTCCTGACTCAGCCTTCCGGAGTCTTACACAACTTTTGAAATAGCTCAGTTCTCAGTCTTCCTCTTTGCTGAGTGTAATCGTTCTGGGTTCTAGAATACAGGGATCATTATTTTCTTAAGCATCTGAGATTTTTCTACTATACAACCAAGAGTTAAGAAACACCTCTGTTTTCTTTACTTTACTTTTCTTTATTTGACATCCCATTTAGGAATTGATATTCATTATTCAGTCTTGTTTTGGTTTAAACTTTAATTTTAGCACATTGTTGTGAGAGGTACCCCAATTAGGTTTTGTATTTCTTTTCTAAAGTCTCTAAGATGGAGAAAAAAAGCATAAAATACTATGTCCAAAGATTATAGACTGAATGTAAAATATGAGGTAGATTAACTGATATTTATTTGATTTTGCAATTTTATGCTCTGGATTTGGAGGAAAAAAGATGAAGGGAAATAATGTCAGAAGGAGAAGTGCTACTAAAACTCATAGTTTATACAGTATGACATTATATTACACATATTATACATTTATTCACCTCATACATGTATCAGTGTTTGATAGAAGAATACATCAGTAACACTCTGGAAGGGAGGTAGTAGATATGCAGCTAGACTTAATGCACTCAGAATTTAAAAACTAGTGATGTGGAGCATTTTTTCATATATTTATTCGCTTTAATTTCGTCCTCTGAGAAGTGTGTATTCATCTCAGATGCCCATTTCTGAATTGGGTCTTTAAATTTGAGGGCCTTGTTATATCTTTGTTCTTTATATATTCTAGACAGTAGTCCTCTGTCTGATTGCTTATTAGTTAGGATTTTTTCAAAACTTGTGGGTTGTCTTTTCACTCTGTTGACAATTGCTTTTGACATGCAGAAGCTCCTTAAGAAGAATTGATTCCAGTTGTTGATTCTTTCAAGTGCTTCCCGTGCAAATATATGTTTGTTCATGAACTCTTTACCTACTCCTATGTCTTCAAGAATTCCTGCTACTTTCTCTTCCAGGAGATTGTTTCTGTTTTAATGTTTAGATCTTCAATCCATTTTGACTTTAACTTAGTGCACGGTGATAGAGCTGGTTCAAGTTTTAGTTTTCGGCATGTAGAAAGCCATGTTTTCCAGCACCATTTGTTAAAGAGGCTATATTTCTTCCAGTGAGTTCGTTTAGAACCTCTGTCGAAGATCAGATGGCTGAGTGTGATTGTAGATGCCTCTGTGTCTTCTAATCTATTCCACTGATCCTCAGGTCTATTTTGTTGCCAATACCATGTTGATTTTATCACAGTGGCTGTGTTGGATTGTGTTGTCGAGTTCAAGCACCTAAGTTAGTTGAATGATAATGGAGTGCCCATCTCTGACAGGTGTAGAGCAAGGAAGGGGTATAGAATGGAAGAATCATGATGTGTGTGTATGGACAGTACAGTTGGGATAGATAACGCTGTGCTTCTACATAATTCTATGAGGGGCAAGATTTGCACTAATGGTGGGTGGACAGGATATTATGTCGGCTTCTAGTAAGTAGTATGGACAACCACTAGGAAAATAACAAGGTAGAAAGTATTAATTATTGAATCTTTGATGTAATTCAGGTATAAAAATAAGATACACAAACAGCTACAGTCTCTTAATTTACTGATAAGAGACATACAGTATAATAATGTCTGTAAGTATAATATCATATATACACCTTTTATGATACCAAAACATTATGAAAACAGTTTGCAATGCATTAATTTATGAAATCCATCTTGTCAAGGTATCTTAAAACTGTCTCATCGATATTTGTACTTCAATAAAACAAAAGGAAAATAAAATAAAATTGTTGCTCTCAGATGTGCTACAACTGAAGAGCCAGGAAAAGCAAGTATCTTCTGTGATCAAACGTGTTTTGCTGCCCTCAAAAAAAGAAAAGAATTTAAAAACCTCCCAAAGTAGTGTTTAAACTCAAAGTGTACTGTTTTGTCAGTTTTATTGCTGTGTGTTCCTAGATTTCACTTAATGTAAGAAATGGGTATAAACATATGTCGTAACAGTATTCAAGACTTGCTTGAAAATAGAATGACTTAGATGCAACTGCCACTCAGATGAAGCATTACTTTGTTTCTTCTTTTAGCATTCTTTGGTGAATCTGGCTGTCAGTGCCCTTATGGAAAGCTTGTCTAAGAGTTTGGATACTTACCTTTTAGGGTAAATCCTAAAAATAACATTTGGATAAAAATGTATCACAATGACAGAGTGGCTGAATAAGATAGTTCATTTCCTTTATGCATTTGATTAATTTATTACTATACAAGATACCTCATAAAAATAAGATTAATTTCAATTTGTCTAATTAGGCCTCTGCATGAGGTTAATGACAATATTGAGTCAGAATCTGTGATAACCTTCAATATTCTTTCTTTGATCTTTAGCATGTGCATTAAGTATATTCAGTGTTTAGAACTGCCCTAGAAAATTAATTATGTTCTTATAATCCATGTAATTTCTTCATGAGCTTCATAATTAACAAGATGATATTAAAGTACTCATGCAACGTATTATTTTGCATAGGTATAGGAGATACACTTGTTCTTAAAAAAATAGTTTGTAAACACAAAAAATGACATGTCATGTACTCTTAGGATCAGGGTATAAGAAGTATTTCAAACATTTTGTCAAAAACAGATATACATGTTTTTCCTCACTTATAGACATACATATCAAAATTTCAAATAATTTTTTTTTAAACTTGAACTTTTTTTTTTTTTTTTTTTTCAGCACTGGGATTGAACTCTGGCCCTTGCGCTTGCCGGGGAAGCACTTATTCAACTGAGCCATCTCCCTGGCCCTCAAATAAATTGAATTATATTTAAATTATGTACTTTAAAATCAAAGAACTGAGAAAATTATCAGCCAGCCTGTAGGCTATCTGATCACTCTCATCTCCCTATGATTCTATCCCATTTACTCTTTCATTCTATCTGTGTTAGTCATACTCTGTAGCCTTTGGTTTTCTATACTATTGCAGAAAGCATTATACCTCAGAGGATTATACATCATCCCTACCAAGCACATTGTTCTCTGCTTCTCTCCTTGGTCTGTTTTCTCAGTTTCAAAAAAACATATTTTCTTCTTCATCTTATTTTAATATGATAATAAGATAAAGCTTTTCCTTGGAAAAGCATCTTATGATCACCAAAGAACATTTACTTCTATTTTTTATATTCTCTCTGTTCTTAGTACATATTTGCAGTACATACTGATTGCATTCATCATTGCCTATTGGAATATAAATACATGCTTCATAATTATTATATTTTATATAATATACATTAATATATATTTATATTATATATAATTTTACTCCCGTCTGTCTCACCTCTTGTCTTCCAGGTCTTGGTCCTCTTCCATTTGTAAAAGTTCTATGTATCTGTTCCCTATTATATTTCTTTTATTTTACTCTTTATTTACATTTTACATTTTTGCATAAGAGAAATTATGCAATTTCTACAATTGTATGTCTTATTTATTTCATTTAAGATTACACTTTCAAAGTGGAATCATTTTCCTATAAATTACTTATGTTTATTGTTTTTTATGGTAGATTAGTACTCCATCATATATACCAATACCCATGTTTTCTTGATCTGTTTATCTAGTGATGGATATGTAAGGTGCTTGCAATTCTACCTATTATGAGTTGTGCTGCTGTAACCATAGGTTAACATGTATCACTGTAATGTGATCTGTATATTAGTTTTGGAAGTATGAATATTTTGGCAATATTTTACTATCCAGGAGTAAGGGATATTTTTCATGTTTCTGATGTCCTTTCTCAATTTCTTTTTTCAGAGTATTTAGTTTTGTTGTTGACGTCTTTCACTTCCCTTGGTTAATTCCTGAGTATTTAATTTTCCTTTTCTTTTTGAGTGGGTACCAGGGATCAAGCTCAGGACCTTATACTTGCCAAGCAAGCACTTATTCCCCTGAGCTATCTCCCCAGCCCCAACTATCTCCCTGGTCCCTGATTTTTCTTGATGCTATCTTGGATGGTATTTTTTCCTAAGTTCTTTCTCAGTGAGTTTATTATTGGTGTAGAAGAGTGCTACTGACTTTTGAATGTTGATTGTGTATTCTAATACATTTCTGAATTTTCTCATTAATTCTAGGAGTCTTTTAGTGGTGTTTTTTGGTTCTTCTACAAAATGGGATGCTTTGACTTCTTTCCTACACATGTCTTTTTTATTTCCTTTACTTCCTTGATTGCTGTGGTTCGTGTCTCAAGTGCTATGTTGAACAGGTGCCCTAATAAAATGTGAAACTCTCTGTTATTCCTAGTTTTATTTTATTTTATTTTTTTAGAAAGATTTTAATTTTCCACAATTAATATGATGCCAATATGTATGTCATAAATGATTTTTGTCAGATTATCATAAGTTATTTATTTCTGAATATTTTTGTCTTATTAGTATATAATTGTAATTCATGCAGTTCACAGTCTTCTTGGGGAATGGTTATGTGTACATATTACAGCTTGATTATTCTCCTTCCCTCCCATTAGTCTTTCCCCTCTGTTGGGGTCGCTGGTGATGGAAATTGATCATATGTGGCAGAGCAGGTCAAGGCCTAAGTGCTTAAATCAGCCAAGCTATCTCAGTCTTGAGAAAAACATCCTGCATGGACAATTTTGACCATTAGTCACCAGGCAATCATGTACTTCTTGATATAAACCTGCACGAGTATAAATAAACTCCCTTACTGTTGTCATTTAGGTATTTTGCCAATCAGGCAAACAGTCCTCTCCGTCAATCCAGCTGTTGTCCTTTGTCTTTTCCTGATTCCTGGTGCTCTTTCTCCCTGGGATACATCGAGACACCAATGTGTCTCCAGATGCTTCTAGTTTCCATATTGCCACTTCACACTTGTTGATCTTATTTGTCATAGCTCATGCTATGGCATGTAGTGTTTATGTTAATCAGAGTTATTAGGTTTTTGTACATGGCGCATCTTTATTCCTCTCATTTCCCCTTAAGTTATTTCTATACCTATTTCTTCGATGATCTTTATCCCTTTTGTAAAATTAACTCAGGGTTTCTCTATCTTCATTATCCTTTCAAAGTGCGTAAATGTTTACAAGTTTTATCATTTCCTAGTGATCCTTTAAGGAATGTTTAACCACTTCGCTTGTCTTTTCTGATCAGTTTGATTTCAACATCCAGTTTGAAAATAAGATAGCTACTCCTGCATGTTTTCAGCTTCCCATTGCATGGATTGCTTTTCTCCAGTTTTTGATTTTTAGTGGGTGGATTTCTTTTTAGATTGAATGACTTTTATATAGCATACTGATAGCTTTTGTTTCTTTATCCATTTTGCCTATCCATGGCTTTTGACTGGGGAACTGAGAACATTTACATTGAGAATTATGACTGAAATATATTGACTTATTCCTGTTACTACTATTTTCCTTTTGCTGTTTTCTTTTTATGCTCACTATACTTAACAGCTTACTCTGCTTGATATATTGTTTTTATTAATCTTTTTGTCATTGTTGATGTAATTATATCTTTCAAGGATATCTTTGAAAGTTTATTTGGAGTACTGGTTTGGTGGCCCTGATTTTATGTTTTTATGTTTTTAGTACAGGGCCTACAGGGTCTCACTACACAGATTAGACTTGTAGAATTCTTCTGTTTTCATCCTCCCAAGTGGGTGACACTGCCTGGGATTACAGGCAGTAATCTGTAATCCCAGGCAGTGCCACCTACCCCATCTCAATAGTCTTCTCAGCATGTCCTGTGCCATGGGGCTGGCATAGCATGTAGGGTCTGGAACCCTAGTCCCTCAGTAGGCACTTTAATCCTCTGAGGTAACTGGCTGGCCCTCACCATTTTCTTTATACATTCTTTATCATGAAAATATCTTATTTCTCCATCAATTTTTAAAGACATTTCTGCAGGATATATCATTATGAGTTTGCTACTCCAAATTCATCTGTTCTTTAAGGTTTGTGTTGAGAAGTTTTCTGTAATTATATTGGGTTTGTGTTTTTGAGTGATTTGTTGCTTTTCTCTAACAGGTATTACATCCTTTCTTTTGTTACAACTATGCTATGTTGTACAAAGGTTCTTTTCTGATTGTGAATATTTGGCATTTTATAGGTCTCTTTTATCTGTAATTTAAATGCTTTCCCCCAATTTGGAAAATCTCCTATTTTTATTTCTCTGAATTTTTTATATTGTTTGTGCTGTCTTGTAATATTTCATCAATTGCAGTTAATCTTAGATTGATCCTTTTGTCATCTACCGTCCGTTGGATACTTTTTAGTGTTTTTTTTTGTTTTGAAGGTATGTCTGAATAATTGTTCATTTGTACCAGCCCTGTCTTCTAGTTCTGACAGTCTGTGGTCACACTGGTCAGTTCTTTTGTCTATACTGTCACTAGAATTTTTAATCTTAGTTTCTATTTGGTACCTTTTAATGGACTGTTAATTCTTTGCCAAACTAGTCATTTATGTTTTGTATCATTTTGTTTAGCTCAGTTAATTTTCTTTAGTATCTTATTTAAAATGTCTGAACTTCTAAAATTAAGTTTAGTATTTGTTTAGTTTTATGTTTGCACTCTCTGAGCACCTTATCGATATATTTTTGGTCACCTCATATTTTCAAATACTTTGGCTCTGTGGCTTTTTACTTCTTCCCACTTGGTGCCCCATGGATCAGATTTGGGGGGCTTGGTAGTTTTTAGATTCATTGTTTGCCTTGTTTTCTCATGTTTCTATTGCTTTGTTTAGTCCTGAGGTTTGCGTATTTATCACCGTGAAAGACTTTGATGTCAGAGACCTTGCTAGTTAAAGACCTCATTAGTTAATGTCTTCTTTTCAGTGATGCACTCTGGGCATGGCTAAATACAGATTTTTTTTTTTCTGTACTAAGAGCCAACTGCCTGCATTTATCTGGGAGCGATGACTTCAGTGTATTTAGCCCAGTGCCAAGTTATCTGGAATGGACTGCCATACTGTTAATGACTCAAAAGTAATGTAGATATTGGCATACAGAGAAAACCAATTGACAGCAACAACTATGCTACCTTGACAATAGAAATAAAATCATTGACAATATTAGCTCAAAGAAATTGAATATTTATGCATACCATAATCTATAATGTACCATGCTTAACCATGGAAAAGTGATTATAATCATAACACTAAGAAAAACCAAATACTGATATACAGTAAATGTTTACTAAATATGACAACTATACTTCTGGAAGTAGAACAGTAGTCAAGAGCAATAACATAGAGGTAATCAACCATTTTAATATTTCTAATGCTTAATGGTTAAACTAGTAAACATAAAGACAGAGGGGAACAATAAAATGAAAATGAAAATTTGAAAAAATAATTAGTGAAAGAGGAGAGAAAAGTGACTTAGAGGATGCTATTCATTAATAATGTGGAATTAATAGTGTTTGATAAAAGTAGCCAAAAAAATATAAAAGGGAAAAAAAATAGAGCAAAATAAAATTGAAAAAATTAAAATGAGAAACTAACACAATGAAAAAAGAGCAAAACCCAACATTCCAAAATACCAGTTAAGTAAAATAAAAAAGAATCTAAAAATTTTTCTCTGTATTTTTATTTATTTTCATGAGAAAAATGCTAAAAGAGCGATGAAACAGTTTCAGAAACAGGTTAGTAAGACAGTTAAAATAATTAATACACTACATATTGTTGTCTTCTTAGTAGTTATTCATAGTACAAGATGAAGACATGATATCTTGTCTAAACATTATTAGTTCAAACCTTTCTTTTCATTTGATTAAGAGAAAGTACCTGTATATCTACCCTACCTATGTATCTATGTATCTCTCTGTCTATCCACTACAACATGGTCCTTTATTTATATCTCACTTTTTGTTTTGTTCTGTGAGAGATGGGTGTTTCATTGCTATTAGAGAATCTGTACTTGGAGAAGTCTTTAAAGGGTCTTTTCATACTTGATACCTGTCCAAATACTGTAGGTATTTGAATTTGGCAAAAAAAAAAAAAAAACAATATAGTCCAATACTCCATAATAGTAATGAATTAACAGCACCACTGCCAATTATTTGAAGTTGCTGAATTTAGCCTTTTATAGCTCAGCATACTAATATAGTTTTACTTTTTATACCACATCATTACACTTTTCTGCTGAATGGCAGAGAAATCAACCAACAACAAATGTTAGAGAGGCTGTGGGAAAAAAGGAACCCTTTTCCACTGCTGGTGGGAATGTAGACTGGTGCAACTGTTATGTAAATCAGCATAGAGACTACGAAAAACTAGGACTGGAAACCTCATCCACCTATCCCCTCACTGGGAATTTTTCCAAAAGAACTGAAAACATCATATCATAGTGATATATGTGCACCTATGTTTATAGCAGCAGAATTTGTGATAATCAGATCTTGGAAACAATCAAAATGCTCATCACATGAGAAATGGATAATAAAGATGTGGTATTTTTATACAATGTGTATTACCCAGATATAAATAACTATAAACCCAAAGACTTCATATAGAAGCGGATGCAACTTGAAAATATACTCATAAGTGAAATAAACCAGACCCAAATATGTAAATATCATATAGTTTCCCTAGCATAAGAACTCAAAAGAAGAAATAAAAATTGCAAGGTATAATACAATTAAATGGAAAGAGAATGTAAGGAATAAATAATGTAAAGAGAGAAAGGAAAGAAGTTAGGAAATATGTCAGGGGCAAAACCATACATTTGTATAAACAAAATGGTTAAGGCAGTGGTCCTAAGAGCTTCCATCAGGTTTTTGAAAATAGCAGTCAATTGGTAGGATTCTCACCCTGACTAACTCTATATGCTGATATCCATGAACTAAGCAGCTACATTGCAGACAGCACTGTGTAATACTAAAACCATGCTTAAAATACCTGTCATGTTGGTCTTCTAAATACCTAGTGCTCCTAATGTTCTATCAATAATTGCTATGCTCTCTGTAAAGTAAATGTATCCTCTTTATTTTTGAATGAATAATTTCCTTCTAGGACCTGCAGTCTTGGGGTTCAGCAATTGATGATTTTATCCAAATATCTATAATACTTGTGGCTTGTTTGATGCACTCTTTGTGCCAGAGGCTCCAGGCTGTCACAGCCATCCAAATCAGTTTATATTCTTGCTCATATTGCCAGATAGGGAAATAATTCAGACCACTAGCTTGGTTTTCATGTTTGCAAGCCAGACTTCTAGATTAAAAGCTAGAACTTTCAGATCTAATCACCTCGCCCTTGCCAGGCCTCGTTTTTTTGACACAGATAATGGGGTCCATATCTCTCCTGGTCTGAGTTTAAACTTCACAAATGATGTGTTTAGCCTCTCCACAGCTATCACACATGACTGTCTCTTACACAGTCACTGTGGAAATGTAGCATTGGCTAGATTACCTCTTTCTATTTCCTTTCTCAGTGGCTACTTTGTAATGGTGGGTAAGGCAGGGTGATTGGAGGTTACATTTTGATCTCTATTTTTCAAGGCTGATCATTTTTCAGTAGGTCTTTACTTGTGAAGAAACATGGTATATTACTTTGAATATGTTTAGAGTTTAAATGTATATGAGGTATGTTAAGAAGAGTTCAATTGAGGCAGGAGGATTGTTGTGAGTTCGAGACCAGCCTGAGCTACAAAGTGAGCTTAAGGCCAGCCTGAACTGCATAGTGAGACCCTGTCTCAAAAAGACAAAAAAAAAAAAAAAAAAAAAGAAAAAGAAAAAAAAAGAAGAGTTCAATTATATATTAAATATACTCAGCTTTGCTATTTGTGTCAACATTCAATTTTGAAGTATCTTTGCTAAATTTGACAATATATAACATTTGTGAGTATGAATGTTTTACCAATTATGAATTGCTGTTGCAACATAATATATAAATATAGAACCCTGGTTGTAAATATATATATTCAGTAAATTTTCAAATTAAAATGACAGAATTAAGATATAGGAGCTGGGGATATAACTCAGTGTTGCATTTCCTGCCTGGCAAACTCAAGGTCCTGACTTTGATTCTTGATCTCCCACCCCACAAAAAATAGAAAAAATAACAATTATGTGTTATAGCAACTTTATTTCATCCAGCACAACCAAAATATGTAATAAATAGACACAAATGAGGGCTGGCCAAATAGCTCAGTGGACTAAAGCACCTGCTTAGGCAGAGGGCAAGTGCTGGGGTTTGATACCCAGCCTGCAAGGCCGGCCTTGCCCCTGGGGTGTGCTAAGCGGTCAATTGACACTGGGCATATTAGTGCACAGCTATAATCCCAGCACTTGGGAGACTGAAAATAGAATCATTACGAATCCAGTCTATGTAGTGAGACCCTGGAGACCCTAGAGACCCTGTTCTAAATTTGTAATCCCAAAGATACGTTACTGGAATCCCACTACACTAATTCCAATCTACCATTCCTGGTGCAATCCATTGTAAAAATAAAGACTGAATCATAATTTTAATTATGGGAAGCCAAGGGGTCCTAAGTCCAGCAATAGTGATGTTATCTGGAACAAAAACTGAACCTGTACTAATACATAAAAAGGCATAAAATAGGTAAATAAATAAATAAATACAGATGATAATAAAGACAAATGGTAACAGAGTTAGTGAAAGTTATGAAGATAATTAGCATATGAGAAAAATTTAACTAGTTTCCTGATCTTATTTTACATATATTTAAAAACAATTTAAATTGAATAGATTTGTGGCACATTGTGTTAATATGTAATCTATACAGAATATAATGACCAAATAAAGGTAATTAATATTTTGAACACATTTATAAATTTTACTAACATTTAGTAACTATATATTTAGGAGATATAGTGTGATAACACGCATGTACAATATGTATTAATCAAATCAGAGTAATTAATACTTTATGTCTTTAGCGTTACTTTGTATTTTGAGACTTTGAGTTCCTCACTTCCATTTATACACAAAATACCTATGACTTTATTGTGAACTCTAGTTGCCCATCTCGTTCTATAAATACATATCTTACAAATTTTATCAGCTGTGTTTATATACCAATGTTTTAAACTTCCATTATGCCCCCATTTTTCCCAGTCTGTGGTAATCATAATTAACATGCTTTGATTGACTTTATTATTTTTTAAAGAGAGTACAAAGAATTAAAACAGAAAAAAATTACAAGTGATACTGATTTTCACTTAACAAAGTACTATGAATTTCACAGTATTTGTTGTAATACATAGTGTTATCTTCCAACCAGTTATTTATATTACCAGATATAAGCATGTATAATAGGAAGAAGAAAGAAAAAAGAAAGAAATTAAGAGGACAAGAAGTAGAAACAATTGGGAAAAGAAGATGAACAAACTGAAGCATTAACTGTTTTTTTCATACACCAGCAGAAATGTACTGTACAGTGGTCCAAACCATCCTGCTTATGTACATAGATAAATCACTTTCTTCTCTCCTCCTCAACTTAGTAAATTTTTCCTTTTGAATAAGTTCATCCCCTTTTCCGGCAGCTATTGTACCCTTCAGATTACCTTTTTCTCTTTCAGATTCTCACACTAAGGAGACAATAAGATGTTTGCACTTATCAGTCTGATTTATTTCACTTAAGCATTTGTTCCCTAGTCACATCCATTTACTGACAATAATTCAAATTTATCCTGTTTTATAGCTGAACAATACCCCATTGTGCAATGGATTTTCCGTTTCCATTCATCAGTTGATGAACATCTGGGTTGTTTCCAGGGTTTAGCTATAATATTGTGCTGCTATAAGCATGCATGCATGCATATTGCTATGGTATCAGATTTTCAGTTATTCTGGAAAAATCCCCAGGAGCGGAATAGCTGGTTGGAATATGATCTCCAATCCTAGCTTTTCAAGGAATCTCTACATTGATTTCCATAGTGGTTTTACCAGTCTGCACTCCCACCAATAGTGCAGAAGGGTTCCTTTTTCTCTCCAGCCTCTCCAGCATTGGTTATTGGATGCTTTCTTGATGTTAGCCATTCTTTGTGGGTGAGATGGAATCTCAGTGTTGTTTAAATTTGAATTTCTTGATCAGCCAATGATGTTGAACATTTTTTCATATAATTACTTGTCTTTTGTATTTCTTCCTCTGAGAAGTGTATATTTATCTTACATGCACATTTTTGCATCTGGTCTTTGAATTTTAGGGGCCTGATTTTTGAATATTCGTTGTATGTTCTACATAGAAGGCCTTTGTCTAAGGGACAGTAAGCTATGAATTTTTCAGTGTGTTGGTTTTCTTTTTTCTGTGTTGGAGATTTGCTTTCAAGTACAGAAACTTTTCATAAAGATGAGATCCCAGTTGTTGATTCTTTGAAGTATTTCCCACTCAGTTTGTTTTTTATTTATGAACTCTCTCCCTACCCGTAGGTCTTTAAGATTTCTACCTACATTTTTCTCTAGAACATTTAGTGTTTCTGTTTTAATATTTAAATCTTCGATCCATTTTGACTGTAGCTTTGTGCATGGTGATAGAAGTGTGTCTAATTTTACCTTTCAATATATGTAAACCTAGATTTTCCAGCACCATTTATTAAAGAGGCTTTTTTAGTTCCAGTGAGAATGTTTGACCACTTTATCAAAGATAAGGTACTTGAGGGTATTTACAGTTGTGCCTGCAACTTCTTGTCTGTTCCACTGATCTCCAGGTCTGTTTCTATGCCACTACATCACTGATTTTATCACAGTAGCTTAGTCATAAAATTTGAGGTCAGGAATTGTGAAACCTCCTACCTTTCCTTTGTTTCAAATGATTGCTTTTGATATTCTGTGTATCTTCTGATTCCAAATGATTTTGAGGAGCATTTTTCCTAGCTCTATAAGGTGTACTAACAGTATTTTACCAGGGCTTGCATTGAATTTGAATAGCAATTTTTGGAGTATAGCAATTTTCACAATATTGGTTCTTCCTACATAAGAGCATGGAACATATTTCCATGTTCTCTAATCCGCTCTAATCTGTTACTCAGAGTACCATGATTTTCACTCTATAAATCTTTTATGTCTTTTGTGAGTTTGATTCCTAAATATTTTATTTTTTAGATGTTATTGTGAAACATGTGGCTTCTCTAATTTTTCCCTAGTGTATTGATTGTTTGTGTTCAAAGTGTTACTGATTTTTTGGTGTTGACTTTGTATACTACTACTTTGCTGAATTTGGTGATTAAGTCTATAAGATTCTTAGAGGAATTTTGGGGTCCTCCATGTAGAGTATCATATCACCTACATATAATGATAATTTCACTTATTTTCCTTTGCATATTCCATTTATTTTTCTCTCTTGTCTTGTTGTTGTGGCTAATGTTTCAATAATAATATTGATCAGTAGTGGAAACAGTAGACATTCTTGTTGTGTTCCTGATTTTATAGTGAAAGCCTTCAGTTTTTGACCATTCAGTATGATGTTGGTTATTGGTTTCTCATATATGGTTTTTATCAGGTTGAGATATAGACCATGTATTCCAATTTTCTGAGGGTTATTTATTTATGTATTGATTGACTGATTGACTGAAGTACAAATACCAATGAGACAGTTTCAAGACAAATTATCAAGACAGATTTGATAAATCAATACATTGCCAACTGTTTTCATAAGGTTTTGGTATCGTACAAGGTGCATACATGATATTATACTCACAGACATTATTATAGCATATGTCTCTTATCAGTGAATTAAGAGAGTATAGCTGTTTACTTATCTTAATTTTATACCTGAATTATATCACAAATTCAATAATTAATACTTTCTACCTTATTTTCCTAGTGGTTGTCCATAGTATTCAAAGTAGACATAATATTTTGTCCAACCACTATTAATGCAAATCTTGATTCTCATAAAATTATGCAGAAGCACTGCATATTTATCCTAACTGTACTGTTTATACACACACATCATGATTCTTCTTTTATATACCCCTTTTTTTTGTCTAGACCTGTCAAAGATGAGCACTCCATTATCATTAAACCAATTTATGTGCCTGAACTTGGTGTCACAATCCAACACAGTCCAGCATTCCACAGGAATAGTGAGTTATCGGAAGAAGTTGTTGACTGCAGCCATTTACAGCTCAAACTATTATTATGGCCCCACATTGTATACCTCATTTTTATACTTTTCTGCTGGATGGATAAGACCGAGATAGATCAAGACCTATATACCAAAAGATGTAGCTTTTGTTTCTGATGAGGTCAGTGAAGTCCCCTTAGGCTTTATCTTGTAATCCTGTACCTTACTCTGTAGATCCTTTGTCTGTGTCATCCATGTGGATGAACCACAGCCAATGCTTGACCAATTTTCTCTCTATGAGAGCCTGAGAGAAAGTTTTCTCTCCATGTGACTCTCCCCAGGCACACTATAGATCATCAATCTCTTTGCTCTGTGGCTCCATAATCTCCTTGATCAGAAAACTTGGAGCATAACTGAGTTTCATGATGTTACAGTACAGGTTCTCCTATGCTCTGAGGCTTCGCTGACCTTGAAAGGCTAGGGCCAAAATGTTGGCTGGCCTTGTGGCTCTTCTATTTCTCCAATTTTGATCTGTACACTTAAGTTGTTAACCATTCAGAAGAAAAGCTGATTATTACCCTGCAGCATATGCCATCAAGTTTGCCTTAACTATCTGACTCAATTGTTTTTAGTTGTTATTGTACATTTATATATGTATTTCTTCTTTTGTCTTCTTATACTAGGGAGACTACGATATTTGCACATGTGTATCTGGTTTATTTCACTTATGAGTACATGTTCAAGTGGCATCCACTTCAATATAAATGCTTCAAGTTTATCATTCTTTATAGCTGAATAATACTCCATTATATAGAAATACCACATCTTTTTCAGCCATTCCTCATGTGACAGACATCTTGGTTTTTTCCAAGATTTTACTACCACAAATTGTGCTGCTATAAACATAGGTACACATATATCACGAGTATGACTGGTAATCCCATTCAAGCCGGCTATCCCCCTACTGGGAATTTTCCCAGACGGAATCTGTAGAGGTTTTTTTTTTTTTTTTATCATGAATGAGTGTTGGCCTTTGTCAAAAGTTTTTGCTGCATATATTGAGATGATGATTTGGTTTTTGTTCTTGATTCTATCGATGTCATGTATTATACTTATGGATTTGCATATTTATTTTGAACTATCCTGCATTCCTGGAATGAATCCCACTTGATCGTGATGTATAAGCTTCTGATGATTTGCTGCTGTTTGCTAGTATATTGGAGAATTTTACATCTATATTCATTAGACAGATTGGCCTGTAGTTCTGTTTTTTTATTGGATCTTTCTCTGGTTTTGAAATCAGCATAATGCTGATGTTCAGGAATGCAATTTGGAGAAGTGATTCCCTTTCAATTTCGTTGTCCACAAGGTGATAGAAAACACAGGATCAGAAATAATCTCTCAGATCCAAGAAGAAAGGACAAAAATCATGAAGGAATTGCTTTTCACAGCTGAAGAAGACATAAATAGAAAAGTAGAGAGTAGAAAAATGATGGAAAAACAGAAAGAGTGATAGAGGAAAGAATTAGAATGCATGAAGCAGCTTCAGAGAGATATCCAGGAAATTAAGTATGCCATTGAAATCTGACAAAGCCACTTGAATGAAACTGAAGTCTTCAGGGACTGAAAGTCTATCTTCAGTTTCTACTTTTCTATTTATGTCTTCTATCACCTTGTGGACTTGTTTCTTTACTTCAGTTCTTATCAGTCCAGAGATTTCAGATGTGTGATTTTCAAGTTCTTCTATGTCTTTGTCTCCTAGATTTGTTGTGGGTGGACTAGATGATTGATTTGGGATGAGGGTTTTTTTTTTATTTTTTCAGTACTGGGGATTGAACTCAGGCCCTGCTCTTGCCAGGCAAGCCATTATTCTACTGTGCTATGTTCCCAGCCCTTTTGCTAGATGATTGAGGTTGCCTTTTGCTCTTAACTTTTGGCATTTTTGAAGCTCCCAGAAGTCACCCAGATATAGTCCCACAAGCTGTTCAGAGTCCATCAGTATTCTTAAATGGCTCCAAGAAAACTCCATGCTTGCTCGAGCTGGGCCTATGGATCACAGATCTCCTGCATCCCACAGTTCTTAAGTTCTTAAAAGCTTGGAGCAGGACCAGCAGAGGTTCCAGGCCTATGTATGGGAGCTAAGGAGGTCAGAGCTTTCTAGATTCCACCAAAGTTCTTAATTGACTTTCTGAAGCATCCCTATGAGTGGAAACTTGAAAATTGTCTTTCTCTTTTTTACTTATTTTTCTTAACAGAATGTCCACTAGTAATATTTATTTCAAAAAAACTTACAGTATTTTGCTATTTTTATATCTGAATATTACACTATATATGTGAACCACATTTCTATCTATTCATCGGTTGATCAGCACCTAGGCTGATTCTGCCTTAAATATTATGAATAGTATTCCGACAAATATGGTCATGTAAAAATATCTTTTTTATGCTCATCTCATTCGAGCAGATCTACATTAAGTTTTCTGAAGAGCTTCCATTATGTTCTCTAGTATGTTTTTCCATTATGTTCCCCATAGTAATTATAATAATGTGTATTCTCACCAATATTGTATGAGAGTTTTATATTCTCTTCATGTTCACCAGCATTTATTATTTTTAATCATTTTTAAAAGCCATTTTAACAGAGGCAAGGTAGTATTTCTTTATTACTTTGACTTACATTTATCTGATGGATAATAATAGGATAAGACTTCATAAATTTCTTGGGCATTTAAATTTTTTCTTTTAAAAAATATCTATTGGACATTTTTCTTTTCTTTCTTTTTTGGTTTGTCTTTTTGAGATGAGGTCTCAGTCTGGTCACAAACTAATAATAATCCTCCTGTTCAGTCTCCCGAGTGCTGGGATTATAGGCATGTGCCCCCATAACCAGCACTGTTGGCCATTTTGAAATTAGATTATTTGCTTTTTTGTTAAGTATTTAATTTCCTTTTCTATTTGGAGTATTAATCCTTTGTCAGATGATTAATTTGCTACATTTTTTATTCTATAATATGTCTTTTCACTGTTTAAGCATATCCTTTCATATGCAGAAGTTTCTTATTTTAACATAATCCCATTGGTCTATTTTTGCTTTTATTTCCAGTGATTTTAGAGTCTGTTCAAAAAATATTACCTATAACTGTGCTTTGTGTGCCAATCTTTGTAGGTTTTTTATGTCCTCATGACTCGATCTTAGTAGATTCAATATGTGCCTAGAAATGTATTCATTTTATCACAGTTTTAAAATTTGTTGGCATATAGTATCCATAACAGAATTTAACCCTTTTTTAAATTTCCATGGTATCATTTGTAATGTCTTCTCTTTTAGCTTTAATTTTATTTATTTAGGGCTTTGTTTTATTTTCATAATTGTTCTTGTTAATATTATTTAATTTTGTTTATCAAAATGATTTCAGGAACTGGAAGGTGGCTCAGTAGAATAAGTGCTTCCCTGGCAATTGCAAGGGTCTGAGTTCAATCCCTGGTTCTGCCAAAATAATTCTTTGTTGATAGTTTAAAGTTTTATTTGCTTCTTTCTGCTCTGAATTCTGTCATTTCTTTTCTTCTGATAATTTGGGTTTGGTTTGCTTTTTCTCAGTCTTTGTGATTCACCATTTGGTATTTCTTTGACAGTTCTCTCTCTTTTTTTTTTTTTTCTTCTAGATATAGGACTCCATTAAGCACCTTTTGTAAAGGTAGTGTGGTATTGATGAAACCTTTGATTGTTTGCTTTTCTTGAAAAGTCTTTGTTTCCTCTTCATTTGTGAATTATAGCTTTTTGGGGCATACGTATCATTCTTAGTTGACAATTATTTCTTTCAAAATAAGAAATATCTCATTCCATTTCTTCCTTAGTGTGTAAAGTCTCTACTTAGACTCTGCAATTTTTTGGGGGGAGGGCGGGGAACCGGGGATTGAACTTACGCTCTTGCGCTTGCCAGGGAAGCACTTATTCCACTGAGCCATCTCCCCAGCAAGTCAACAGCACTTTTCTTTTCTTTCTCTTTTTTTTTTCTTTTTTCTTTGGCAGAACCATGGATTGAACTCAGACCCTTACACTTGCCAGGGAAGCGCTTATTCCACTGAGCCATCTCCCCAGGCCCTCATATGTGCTATTACTCCAATGAGGATTCTCTTAAAAAGAATTTGCCACTTTTTTATTGTATCTTTGGTGGTCATGCCAATGTTGGCTCCTATGTACTTCCTGCACTTTGGTGTCTATATCTTTCTCAAGATATATGGAAGTTCCAGCTATTACTTTATTGAAGAGACTTTTTTGCTTTTTCTCTTTTCTATTACTTTAGTTTATGCAGTGTTTTAAAAATAATATCCCATAGGTTTCAATGGTTATCGTCATTCTTTCTTTGTTAATATTTGTTGTCTCTTATGACTGGGATATATCAAAACAGCTGTCTACATGTTCAGATACTGTTCTGTTTATTCTAGTCTGATGACAGAGCTTCCAACTCTACTTTTTACTTGAATTACTGAGGTCTGAATCTCCAAAATTTTTCCTTTGTTCTCTTTCAAGATTCTTTTTTCTTTTGTGGTACTCATGACCTTACAGTTATCAAGCAGGCATTTATGCAACTGAGCCATCTCCACAGCGCTAAAATCTACTATTTCTTAGTGAACTTCTCATTAATTGTTAAGTATTGTTTTCACAATTTCATTTAAGTATCTATGTTTTCTTGGTTCTCATGAGTTTGTATATGATAATTCCTTCCAGGAAATTCATCAATATCATCGTCTCTGAGATCTGTTGCTATAGCATTATTGTGTTCTTTTGATGGTGTCATATTGCTTTATTTTTCATAATTTTTGTGAAACCTACATAGAGATATGAACATCCTGTGGGCTACTTACCTGTACCACTTTTGTATGGTGACTTTCATAGTAAATTGATTCCTCTAAAGGTGTCTTGCAGTGTCAGTTTGGTATGGAATTTCAGCTTTCTTTTAGCTGGGCAATTCTGTGCTATCCCCTTTTATCTTCATTGAACATAATTAAAGACTTTAGCTATGGCAAGGTAACAAAATTACAGTCTTTCTAGAGGCCATATGAAGGTAATGGTAGTCCAGATACCCAGGTAGATATGATTCACAGAGCAGTGGATGTGAGGTATCCATTGTGTGGCTATTGCATCCATGAGTACAGTAGTTCTGGGAAGGTCATGCATATTTAGGTAGAGCTTTGCTGCTGGGGATCATGGGTATTTCTAGTTTGGGCAGGGTTACAATCACATCGCTGTATGCCTCCTGAAGGAGGGAGCAGCCCACAAGCTGAGTATTCCCTTTGTGTACCTATTCTCAGGCTTGGCACTGACAGGACCTATAAACCCTCGGGGGAGGGTTGTGGTCAAGGATTTCTGTGCTTCCTGAACCTCAGCCCTAGGGCTGGGGAGATGGTTCAAGGGTATAAGTGCCTGCCTGTCAAGCCTAAGTTCCTGAGTTCAATCTCTAGTACAGAAAAAAAAATTAAAGTTCAGCCCTGGAAGTCATATGCATCTAAGTGTGAGCATTGCCTTCTTTGAAGTACCTGCTCTACAGCAACTGTTTTTATACCTGGTGATGACATGGCCCAATATATAGGTGCCCTCCTGCCCTCTTTTTCTCTTCCATAATCATAGTTCTAAGCCAAACTACACCAGACTTTTAATGACTATAAGTCGAAGACTGATTTCTTTACTTCTCTTAAAAACAATCATAAGATTGGCATATGGGCTTTTACAAAACTAACATACTTCATTGTAACATAAACAAAGAGCTTCACATCACTTTTACTATTATGTGGCAGCCATGTTTGCTTAGGTTGTTGGGAATTGAACATGCATCACTTGTATGTCTTCTTGGTATCTTGTCACATACATGTTTATGAGTGGTAGGACTGGTGCCTCTGAAAATGGCTGGATTTGTCTTCTTTTTTATACTTAAAAGTCAGACTTTCCAATCCTGGCTCACAGAATTAGGATGAATTACTTGTTCTTTGTTCCACATACCCTAGCATAGATGCACTGAGAAACATGTGTTTAGTCAATCATGAATTGTGTCAGTTTAGCACTTGATGCTTAGGTAGCGCTTGACTCATGGCAGTATGTTTTCAAAGGGAATCAGAAGCTACATGAATCATATTGGAAAGAATTCAGGTTTATGTATTTATGTAATACCTTTAGATTTTTGCAATTATAGGGAATTGCAGTAGCTATTAATAATCATGTTCACTGGGTACCAAAATCAGAACGTTTGAGGTGGGTTTGGGGAAATTCTGAGATAACTAAAAATTAGTAAAATATATTTTGGAACCAAATATGTCAAAATCTCTTGGGTGTAGTTTCTGACATAACTTTTACAAAGCATAACATTTAATACATTTTAACAGACCTATTGCTGATTTTTTCTACTAGAAATTAGAAATTATACAAAAGACAAAGAATCGATACTTTTTAGAAAGATGATGAACAAAAGCTTTAACAAAATTGGGTCTGGCAGTGTGTCATGAAATCTAAAAATATCTAATACCACTATCATTAGGAAAAAAATGTTATTGGCAGAAGCTTTAATTGGAAAGAAAATGCAGACACTACTCTCTGAGAAATATTGATTTTTTTTTCTTTCAGAGTACTCATTTGTTTAAGACTAAACATGCAGGCTATACCACAGAACACCAAATCACCTTGGAGTCGCTGCTGCAGCAATGGTACAGCAGCTAATAAGGACAGGCTTGCATTTTCTTCAGAAGTCTTCTGTCTTCCTTTAGTGTCATTGTACAAGGGCTCTCCCATATGTCACTGCCCTCCCACCTTTGACATGTGTACTCATCAGTCAGACAGAAACTGCCTACCATATTTGATTTACTGCTGTTGAAGGAAATCTGTTTGTGCATTCCTCTAACATAAACCATTCTGTAGAGATTAATGCTCTGATTTGCATACAGTTCATGGGAATTATATCATTAGTTTTCATGATATATCAGGGCCAAATGCAAGAAATTGAAACTCTGTTTTTCTCTGTAGAGTCCTGATCTTCTATTACCCCTCCCTAAGCTGTTCATTAACTTTCTTGTGGTTTTCTGCTAAGAATATTTTGAGCCATTTCAGGATCTGGTAGAAGATTAAATGATTCAGTTTTAACAATACTGAATGCATGGATAAAGTCCTTCTTTGCAATACCTGGCAAGTGACTTCAGTAGCAACAAACTTTCTAGTCATGGCAGTGGGCATTAAACAAACCTATGTTATTGAACTTTCAGGAAAATAAAATAGAGTTTTCTTACTGAACTTGGTATTTCATTTATATTCTGCAAGAGACATGGAATAGGAAAATTTTCAGAACTTTCAGAATTTCTGAATTGTAAGAAAGTTTTCAAGAATATTACATTTCTGTACTTATTTAAAAAAATATATCAGTATTAACTGACATTTTGAGGCTAAGTGTAAAAATGTTCCATTGGTGCACAATTGAATATACTCTGGCTAGGCATACCTGAATGCTACATAGTATCTGTGATGATGGCAAAATTAACGATTAAGAACTGTTCCATCTATTCAGGTGCAGCTTCAGAGATAGAGAAGAGTTGATTGAGATATTCCTTGCATACCCTAACTTTTTCAAGTCAGTTTCTGAAGCATATGGAATTCTATCTGACTAGTTCTTCTGTACATAATATATGTGAGTGAAAATAAAAGATTTTATTACAATGAAGACAACCCTAAATATTTTGTGTTGTTATAAACATTTCAAAACTAAAACTGCAAAAATTGTTCATACTAATAAAATTCAGTTAAACTGCCTGATAAATTATGGATATGGGGCTGGCCAAATAGCTCAGCAGTTTAAAACACCTGCAAGCAGGTGCAGGGGCCGGGGTTTCGATCTCTGGGTCTGTAGTGCTGGCCCCACCCTCTGGGATGTGCTGAGATAGCAAGTCAGACTGTGCGTGATGGCACAGCTGTAATCCCAGCCCTTGGGAGGCTGTAAACAGGCCGATCACTATGAGTCCAATCTAATAATGAGACCCTGAACACCCTGTAGACAATTCCCAAAATACACACACAAAAAAATTCTGGATGTGCCTATGCCTGACTGACATGTAGGACAATAAACTGAGGGAGAAAGATCTACTGTGGATGTAGGTGACACCAACAATTAGGCTAGAAGCCTGGGTGGAATAAAAGATGAATGGGATGAGTACAGAACTATGCCAGCTTCTGAAGAGATTCAGTCTTAACCAAATGTTTGAACATTAACTTCTAGATTTTTCAGCATTTCAAGCTGTACAGTGAGCTTCTAGACATTTGACTTTGGACTGGTGTCCCAACTTTGATCCCCCTTATTCTGTGGCTTCCATCTTATTGGGTTGAGTAGATCCTGTATCTACTGGTTTTCCAGAAAAGATGACTACTGTGAATTCATTTGTTCCTACTCCTTCAGATGGCTATTATGGACTTCTTTTTCTGATCCTATGAAGCCAACTAATGAAGTTCCCTTGAATAATTATACATGTTTTCTCTAGATTATTTTCCTCTGTAAAAGTCTAAATAATACAACCTTTGCATTATACCATACCAAAAAAACCCCACCTAATTTAAAATGGACTAAAGACAAATGTGACACTTGTAGCATAATGATTTGAGGCAAAAACATAGAAGAAATTCTTGTTTTTTTTTTTTTTTTTTTGGTGGAACGAAGGATTGAATTCAGGGCCCTGTGCTTGCCAGGCAAGCTCTTATTCTATTGAACCATCTCCTGGGCCCTATTTTTTTTTTGAAAGAATTTTTTTTTCACATTGATTTTGGCAGTACTTTCTTGCACTTGGTAAAATCTTAGACAGTAGAATTAAAAATACACAAGAGACTGAGTTCAATCCCCAGTTCCACCAAAAAAAAAATAAATAAACAAGCGTTATTCCATCAAATTAAAATGCTCTGCACATCAAAGCAAATAGTAAACAGAACAAAAGGTAACCTTTGGAATGGGAGAAAATATTTTGAAACCGTGCATTTCTGCATGTAGAACAAAATTTTACAATTCAGTAGTAACAAACAATCCTATTATAAAATAAACAAAGGACCTGATTCAATATTTATTTCTTCAAAGGAGCCAGAGGACCATTTTTTAATGTATTTGGTACAGGGTCACACTATGCAGCTCAGACTCCTAGTCATTCTCCTGTTTTTAGCCTCCCCAGGGCTACAATTACAGATGTGCACCACCATGCCTGGACTCAGTGACTGGCCCAGTGAGCCTGGGGGAAGGGCTGGCATGTCCTGTGGAGGTAAGCATCGAACCCTGGTCACTGCGCTTGCCTATGCAGGCGCTTTGTCCGCTGATTTACATCACCAGCCTAAAGCACCATGTTTTTGAAAACATGGTTAATATTATTAATCACCAGGGAAATTAAAATCAAGACTACAATAGGCAATCATCTCACACTTGTTAGAACAGATATTATTATTACTAATATAGTACTACTTTCCCTCTCCCTTTCCCAGTATCATTATCATTGTATTATTACTACTAATATAGTAGTACTGGAAAATGAACCCAAGACCTTTCCCTGAACTATATTCTAAGCATTTTTTATTCTTTACTTTGAGACATGGTTTCAGTAAATCACTAGATTACCTAGGCTAGACTTCAAGTCACAGTTCTGCTTTAGCCTCCAAGAGTCCTGAATGGATATTATTTTAAAAACAGAAAGATAATAAGTTTTGCCAAGGATATGCAAAGAAAGCCACTGAATACTGTTGCTGACAATACTCACTAGTGCACCTGTTGTGCAGAAGAGTATGGGAGCTCCTCAAAATAGGAAATTACTTTATGACCCAGCAGTTCCACTGTTGTGTATGTACAGGTTATAGTTTGGCACAAAAATGTTACCCCAAAGTCTCTCATATGTGGTCAGAATTTTTGAAAGCTGGTTATATCATCAGGACACTAACCTCATCAACTGCTTAATCTATTGACTAGTTCATAGCTCAATGCAGTGTGAGCAGAGGCAGCCTTCCTGCACCGAGGGTGTGTTCTTCTCCCTGGTTGATTCCTCTCTGTCTGCCTTGTTGGCTTCCATGAGATGAGCAACTTTCCTTTGGATGCTGTTCTAGAGTGGAGACAACCAACTATGACCTGAATCATGAGCCAAAATAAGCCTTTCTCCTTAATTTTTTTGAATGTATTTCATTGTCCCAGGGTCTCACTATGCAGCTTGGACTCAAGGTGATCCTCCTGTTTTCACCCACCCCGGTGATGGGATTACAGGCCTACAGCACTACATCTAGACTCTGGCTGGCTCAGCCCTCCCTGTGGACCGGGGCTGGCATGGCATGTAGTGCCAGGAATTGAACTGTGGACCTTAAGCTTACTTGCTTAAGCTTGTCTAAGCAGGCACTTTAGTCTGCTGAGTTATCTCACTGGCCCTCAAGTTGTGTTCTGTCCCTATAAAAGAAAGGTAAATACAGTATACAAAATAACTGAAATTAATCTGTTGAAAGGATGTTTGTACTCCATTTGTTGCTGAATCAGCCACAGTAGCCTTAATGAATGAAATTAGCTTTAGAATCCACCAACAAATGAGTGAATACATAAAACATGGCATGCATACTAAATGAAATTCTATTTAGTCTTGAGAAAGAAGGAAATTCTGCCACCTGTGACAAAATATGTGACCCTATAGGCCATTATGCTGTGAAATGAGTAAATCACAGATTGGGAAATATTACATGATTCCATTTATAATGCATATCTGCAATAGTCAAATTTGCAAAAGCATAGAATAGAATAGTAGTTGTCAGGATCATGACTGGGTAGATGATGAAATGCAAGGTTGTAATTCAATGGATATAAAGTTTTAGTTTTGCTAGTTGAGTAAGTTCTGGAGATCTACTGAATAATATACTGACCATAATTAGCCTAAATTACACACTTTGAAGTTTAAGATGGTACATGTCATGCTTGGTTTCCCAACCATGAAAATAAATAGAAGTAAACATAAGGAAGTTTTAAGCAGTGTTGGATATTTCTGTGATCTTGATTGCGTATATGTCCAAATTCAACAAATGGTACACACAAAAATGCATAGAGTGTTTGTTATATCAATTATAACTCATTAAAATTGTTAGAAGAAGTACATTTGAAAAATGTTGGTAAAAGTGTTCAAAAACAGTCAGGCAAGGAATGACAAAAAGTTTGAACTAGTTTCAGGAGCAGATATTCGGAATACATGTGCATAAGGAAGGACCTCAGGCTGGAGATATAGCTCAGTGGCACAAGTGCTTGTCTGGAAAGTGTAAGGCCCTAAGTTCAATCCCTGGTACCAAGAGATAAAAGGAGAGGACATCAGTGATGTGAATGTATGAGGGACCTCAGAAGATCCCTCTGCACAGTAGCTAGGAAATTGATGCAAATGTTTGTAGGTGGGATTAATAAGAATTTCTATAGAATAATTTAAATACCTATGGGAATCAACGTTCACACTAAAAATTGTATATTGAAAATGGTAATCTTAAAGTAAGCTTTATGCCTGATGTCTACTTTCCAATCTAGATGTATTCAAATCCATATATGCATATGGATTATGTTTTATTTTACTATCTTCGTTTGTGCACTAAATATTCCTCCGCTTTTGTTGAGTGATTATCTTCATTTTTTGTGAGAGATTAAACTGGTAGTATTAAATAGACATTTTAGAAATAGACAACCTCAGTGATTATGTTTAAAATCTATTGTCACTTCAGTTGTGAAGACTTTAATTTGATTTCTTTTCTCTGTGTCTCATTAGATTTTATGTTTAGAGTTTCTAATGCTTCCAACAATGTGTTTATTAACTCTATGAGCTAAACACATCTGTATCTCTCATTTAGATACACATTTCTTCTCCTTTCCTGCTTTGTGAGAGAAGCATTTCATCATATGTCCCAGGTTGGCCCTGAGTTCAGGCAATGCTCTTGGCTCACTCTCCCAAGTATGTGGGTTATAGGCATATGCCATCATAGAAAACAGGGTTTAACTCATTGGAACACTGTGTAATTGACATTAGGGTGATTATATACAAGAATCAAAATGTACTGAGCCCTGTCCTTCTTTCCCATTTGAGCAGCAACTGAGAGAGCAATACCAAGGGACACTGTACTAGCAGTGCCAGTTCTGCATTGGAAATGATAATTAGGTCATTTCACCAGGCCTAAACCTAAATTAGTATTAATATACCTACTTTTACGGTGCTTTATTTGTTTATTTTTGGTTAGTTAAGACAACATGTAACTATGTAGCCCAGATTAGCTCCAAACTGTGGTCCCCCTGGCTCAGTCTCCCTAGTACTGGGATTATAGGGGTGCACCAACACAACTGACCTGAATATTTTATTTATTGAGGAAAAAATGTTTCTTCGTGAGCAATCTCCATCTTAGATGTACTTCTAAACCTAGGTGTTCTATTGAGATCTTTTAAGCATATTGTAAGTTCTTTTCTTATCAGCACATATTCACAGTACACAAGGATTGCATCCATTCTGGAAAGTTGGTACTGATCTTGTTTATTGAACTTCTATCCTTCCCTACTCTTTCCAACTCTTGGTGTCCATCTCATTTGCAAAAGCTTGTTTTCTATTCATTTCCTTTCTTCTTTTTCAATTCTCTTCCCTCCCCTCTATCCTCCCTCAATTTTTTGACCCCCTTGGCATTTGAAAAAGATCTGCTTACTTCTTATTACCTATCTTTTATTTTGGACTTTGTTTATGCTTTGGGTTTTGAATATAAGAGGCCACGCAAAGTTTAAGCTTGCATTTCTGATTTATTTTACTTCATTTTGGGGTCTTGAAGTGCATCTATTTACCTGTGGATGTCTCAAATTTATTGTTCTCATGGCAGAATAACTTCCATTGTGTATGACTATCACATTTTCTTTCCCGTTCATCTATTGATGAAGAAGTAGGCCATTCTTGTGAATAGGAAAAAAAATTAGCGTTTCAACTCTGAATTCTAACTTGTAGCTCAGACTGTATTATTTAAACTTTTAAAAATATTTCCAGTATATTTTTTCTTTGCTCCATGTAGAGCTACTCTCAAACCAAATCAAGTAAGTAGGCAGCTGTTTTAAATATTTTCATTAAAATGCTATTGCTCTCTTTTCACATTCTTACTAAAATTCGGTAAGGTATTGAACTTTAGACATTTCTCTAAGGTTCTGTCTCATTATTCTTTGTATTATAGGAATCCAACATGTTAGTTTAGACTCTTTCAGTCATTTCCCTAATTTTAATTTTTTGACCCATAGCCAGGATATTAAAGAAGACCATCATTAATTATTCAAATAACTCATGCTTTTTATTCATTGCTACTAGTAAATTCATTCTTTGTTATACCTAGTTCTGAGCTATCTTATCTCTCTTATTCCAGCCTCAAAAAAATGAGAGTTTACCAGTTCAATCAAGAATAACAATTGCAATAAAAAGTTTATTTGCTGCATTTCTGAATAGATGCAAATTTATACAATTTTTTTGTGTACTGAGATAATTTGTGTTCTTTTTCCGTGCCATCACTCTGCTAATCTACCTGTTCTTAAGAAAGAAAGGCATCACCTCATAAACATATTTCCAATGAAACTAATCACTCTTCTTTTCCTTTCCCTACCTTCCCCTTTCCTTTCTTTTCCTCACTTTCACTACAAACACACACACATGTACATCTAAAATTTTATATATAACCGATATCTATAATGAATGTCTCTTTTTGTTTGATCTATAGAATCTGATATTAAGTGTACTTTAGGTTGATATTTAGTGTAATTTAAATTGATATTTAGTGTACTGTAAATTGATATTTAGTGATAATATTCTCCTCCTTTCAATGTTTTCTCATGAAGAATGGATCCTGTATACAAAGATTTGACTTCTCAGGAGTTACTGATATTGCACCAGTGTTAAGTGTTACAGGATTAAACTCTACAAGTACATGCATTTCTCTATGGACAGAATAAAATACGCTACCCATTCTCTGGGGGTTTTGTGGGTTCACGAGGCAATTATTAGTAGGTTAGGGAGAATATAGGTCAAATAAAATAAAGTCTTCAATTGTTAATACCCTTTTTCCATGCAGCTACCAAGTAGATTTAAAGGCACTCAGAGAAGGATAAAGTGAAAGTCTAAAAGAAACAGGATGATGCAAGTGGAGTAAATCTGAATTGCAAAAGCTAGTTATAGGCTTATAGATCAAAAGGTATCAATACAGAAACAACTAACAGAAACAGATAAAATCTTCAATTATGGTGTTAAAAGTTGAGTTAATAGGGCTGGAAATATAGCTCAGGGCCCAGCCCTTTGCCTGGCAAGTGCAAAATCCTGAGTTATTTTCCCAGTACCACTGTCCAAAAAAAAAAAAAAAAAAAACTAAACTGAAAGTTAGTTAATATATTTTCTGTGGGAAAGTTTAAATTTATTCTTTTATTCCTAGGGATGAATGAAGCATTATTTACATGTTTTATGATGATAGCCTTCCTTTCAAGATTAAGAAGCTATAACCTTCATTTCTCATTACTAGTATTGTTAGTACCACCACTAATATCACTACTATTCTACTACCACCACCACCACCACCACCACCACCACCACCACCACCACCACTACCACCACCACCACCACCACCACCACCACCACCACTACCATTACCACCACCACCACTACCAACACCACTACCACCACTACTACTACCACTACCACTACCACCACTGCTACCACCAACACTACTACTACCACTACCACTACTACCACTACTACTACCACTATCATTAGCACTACTACCACTACCACTACCACTGCTACCACCAACACTACTACTATCACTACCACTACTACCACTACCACTACTACTACTACTACCACCACCACCACTACCACCACCACCACCACCACCACTACCACCACCACCACCACCACCACTACCACCACTACTACCACTACCACCACCACCACCACTACCATCA
>PVKA01015892.1:0-35000 GCA_004027165.1 Ctenomys sociabilis
GCTGATTAGTATCCTGCAGCATATGCCATTCACTTTGCCTTATCTGACTCAATTGATTTTACTTGTTATACATTTCCTTTTGTATTTCTGCTTTTCGCTTGTTATACTAGGGAGACTATAGGATATTTACACATGTGTGTCTGGTTTATTTCACTTATGAGTATATGTTCAAGTGGCATCCACTTCAGTATAAATGCTTAAAACTTATCCTTCTTAATAGCTGAGTAATACTTCATTATATAGAAATACCACATCTTTTTCAACCATTCCTCATGTGATGGACATCTTGGTTGTTTCCAAGATTTTGCTATCACATATTGCGCTGCTATAAACATAGGTACACATATATCACTGTGATACAATGTTTCCAGATCCTTTGGGAAAATTCCCAGTAGAGGGATAGCCGGCTTGAATGGGATTTCTAGTCCTACTATTTTGAGAAGTCTCCACACTGACCTCCACAATGGTTGTACCAGTCTACATTCCCACCAGTAGAACATCCTGGTTTTGTACCAGATCTGAGAGTAAAAGATTTCAGTTTTTCTGCATTTAGAATTATGTTAGCTGTTGGGTTAATAGATGGCTTTTATCAAATTGAAGCAGAGGCCTTCTATTCTAATTTTCTGTAGGACTTTGAGCATAAATGAGTGTTGGACTTTGTCAAAAGTCTTTTCTACATCAATTGAGATGATCATTTAGTTTTAAGATTTCACTGTATTAATATGGTATATTGCATCTATAGATTTATGAACATTGAACCATCCTTGCAACCCTGGGGTGAATCCTATCTCGTCATGGTGTATAATCTTGATGATTTACTGTGTTCTATTTTCCAGAATTATATTGAGGATTTTTGCATCTATGTTCATGAGGAAAATTGGCCTGTAGTTCTCTCTTTTAGTTATGTCTTTCCCTGGTTTTGGAATCAGTATACTGGCCTCCAGGAATGATTTTGGGAGGACTGCTTCCTTTTCAATTTCATTGAAGCGTTTGAGGAATGTAGGGATTATATCTTGCATAAATTTCTTGTAGAATTCAGCTGTGAGTCCATCAGGACTTGGACTTTTCTTTGTTGGCAGGCTTTTTATTTCATTTCGTATTTCATTATTGAGAGTTGTTCTATCTTCTTGATTCTATTTTCGAAATTCGTACCTTTCTAGGAATCTGTCCATTTCTTCTGTGTCTTCTTTTCTGTGAGTGTAAAGGTTCTCAAAGTAGCTATTGACAATCTTCTGAATTTTAACTGGGTCTGTGGTGATTCCATACACTCTTTTCATTCTTTATTGCTTGTATTTGAAATTTTTCTTTCCTCTTTTTGATGAGGTTAGCTACAGGCTTATTGATTTTATTTAGTCTTTCAAAGAACGAGCTTCTTGATTCGTTAATTCTTTCAACTGTTTTCTTCATCTCAATTGAATTAATTTCTGCTCTAATCTTTATGATTTATTTCTTTGGTTTGCTCTTCCTTTTCTAGATGTTGGAGGTGCAGCATTAGGGTGTTTATTTGTTCCCATTCTGTTTTCCTAATGTGTGTGTGAGTTCATAGCTATGTATTTTCACTCTGAGAACAGCTTTCATAGCATCCTATAAACTCCGATAATTTGTGGTTGAATTTTCATTGAATTGTAGGTATTGTTGAATTTCTTGCTTAATTTAATCTGTGACCCATTGATTGCTGAGTAGTAGGGTGCTGTTTAATTTCCATGTATTTAGTGGGTTTTTCTGGTTTCTTTTGTCGTTTATTTCCAGTTTCATTGCACTGTGGTCAGATAATATACATAGGATAATTTCTGGTTTCTTGTATATACTTAAGCATGACCTCTGGACTAGTGCGGTCTATTTTAGAAAATGACCCATGTGCAGCTGAAAAAACATGTGTATTCAGCTGTGGTTGTGTGAAATACTCTGTATATGTCCATTAAGTGCATTTGTCCCAAGCTCTGGTTCAGTTCTGCTAATTCTTTGCTAATTTTTTGCCTGCTTGACCTATCTCTGAGTTAAAGAGTTTTTAAGGTCTCCTGTTAAGATTGTGGTATTGGATATTAGATTTTTCATGTCCATTAAGATTTGTCTTACATAGTTGGGTGCTCCTGTGTTTGGTGCATAGATATTTATGAGTGTTACCTCTTCCTGTTGAATTTTTACCCTAACCAATACATAGTGGCCTTCATTATTTCATTTGACACTTCTTCGTTTGTATGAAAAGGTGAGAAAGGATCTCTTAAAAACAACAAGGATGCAGGAAAAAATAATCATCACCTGCAAGTTGATGCCAAGATGAACAATGTAAGATTAATAGGCATCAATAAAAAAGACGGAGTCAATACAAATGATATGAAAACAATATGGGCAGAAGTAATAGCAGAAAACTCCCCAAATATGAAGAAACAATCTGACAGTGGAAATTGAATTTTGAATATACTAAAATAGTAAGATAGCTTTAATCTAATGGCAGATGTTTGTATCATTCAAGAGTAGCTTAGTAAAATATAACAAAAGGATTGGGAAATTTTATGGTGAGTGCCTTTGAAATCTTCAAAGCAGGAGAAGGGCAGGGCATGCATGCCCACATGATTCAGAGCCATGTAAAAGCATATAGAATTTTGGAGTTTATTTTAAATCCAATAGGAAGACATTATGGTTTTAATGGAAGGGGTAAAATGAGTCTTGAGTAGTTAAAGGGTTATGCTGATTATAATGTGAAAGGGAGACTGGAGGAGGACTTTCAAGTACTAGGGAAAATAAACTTGGAGATTCCTTAGTTTCTTAAAGGAAATAAATTTTGTCTTGAACCTACAATTTGTACTAAAGTACATCCCTAAAAAAAGCAAAAGCTAGAAATATCACTTATGGGGCTGGGGATATAGTTCAGCAGCATAATTGCCTGCCTGGCAAGCACAAGGTCCAGAGTTCAATCCCCAGTACCTAAAATAAAAGAAGCATCACTTAGGAACAGACATGCAAATAGCTTTATAGTAAAACATTAAGGAGTATTTGCAAATATAACCAAGTGGCAGAGTATTCCATGCAGGGATACAAAAGAAAAAGTGTTGTAAACCCAGTAAATACAATCCTAAGGGCGCAATATATACAAAATGTATAACATTTAAAATTTTTTGAAGAGTATATTCACAGTGATACAATTGTCAAAAAAATGTTTTTAAGGTTAAAGCTAAAAAACGCTTACAGAGTTTGAGGGTTTTTTGTAACTGAAGTCACCTTTCTTGAATTCAGTTTTATCACTATGAAATAATATAATTTTATAAAGATATACATTATTGTTTTAATTCTAATTTATGTATTGTTTAGCCCTTTTAAGTAGTGATGTTTCAATTGGCAGTATGTATGAGTATCTTTTGAATAACAATTTAACCTGAGTGAGTGACAATTTAATATCAGGGAGGAAGTATCCCTTCTGTCCCTCAACTAGACTGCATCCCCCAAGAGCAAAAATATATTCAGGATTCCTGGGACTCTGGACCCATGTGTTTTCCTCCCACTTTTAGAACAGAAGAACAATAATGGAGGCCTCAGAAATGTGCTGTTATAAAGGATAGACCTTTTGAGTCATAGAATTATAAACCTTTTATTTTACTAGAGCTTATAATCTGATCAGCTAATAACAAACATAAAAATAATATGGAAAGTAAATAGAAATAAATTTTCTAAAATTTCATGGATAATACTACGCTAAAACTGTATTCTTAAAAGCAGACAAGAAATTAGGTATAGCACATTCAAGTGAAAATTTATGCAAACATTTGCTGGAGTACTTACAGATCCTTTATGTAGTACACAGTATGTAGCTTATAATTGTACCTACTCGTCAATCTGAGCTAGATAATTTGAGTATATAATTTTAGTATTCACATTAGCCAGTTACTTTTGTATGGAGATAACCCTACTATTCCTTCTTAAGAATCAGATAGTTGAATAAGTCTCTATGATTGATCAAGTATTGGAGATGAAAAAAAGCATATAAACATACATACATATCACCACACATATTTTTAATTTGTCTAAACATTCCCTTAAAATAGTTTCTGCACTGCTCTGAGAAATAAAGCTAATCTGGCATTTCTCCTGCATGAACTTGAAAGTAATAGCCATGGACAGGTTCACAGCCTTTCTGTACCTCAGGTTCTTCATTTGCAAAATATAGATAAGAGTCGCAACTTTATGCACTTGTTTTTACTAATAATGAGTGAACCAATGCCAAGTGCTTAGCCTGTTTGTTACTTGTCACATGATAAACAGTTAGTAAATGTTTGTGACTTGTAGTTGCTCTGATTAAGTGTACTACTCAGGCAGTTCTTCAGCCTTTAGTTATACGCTTTCTTAGATATAATAGGCAGAAGTATTGATGCATATGCTCCCAACCCTGACCCAGGGGCTGCTACACTCGCATATTTCTCAAGGACTGCAACTGGCCTCTAATAACCTCTAATAAGTTAATGTTACTAACTTACCTCATATTATCTAGGGACTCTTGAAGCTTTGAGGTGGTCAAATTCCCAAATAGCAACTTTCTATTTTTATTGAATAGGATTAATAATTATAGAAGTGGCATAACCAAATGTGGGGGGTCTCTGGTTGATGAAGCACTAACTAGCCTTTTCATATCACAGAGCATTTTGTATTAATGATTGAACTTAAAGTTGAATTTCTGCTGTGTAAGATTTATTCCATCTATCCCAAAATCTGTGTGCCTTACAGTGTCTTTTGAGAACTTTACCTCACTGATAAACTAGAAAAAGATGGGTGCTGGGGAGGGGACAGATTGTTAATACCAAATGAGTTTTTGTTAACTCTGTACCATGTGCAAAAATGGGAAGTTACTGAGCTTGTTGTAGTCTGGAAAAGCTGTGCCTCTATATCTCTAGGAATCAGCAGTCTAGATCTCAAATAATTCTAAAGTAGATAAAGGAAAATTAAGGAATAGCATGTATTTCTTGCCCATGAAGAAATGAGGCAAAACTACCTCAGAAACCTCAGTAGGTATTCTATTCTATTGTTTTGATATTTGAATTTAACATAGTTATTTGTAGTTTGGAAATAAAAAATTAGATGATTAGTTATAGATTCTCATATTTCTGCTGCATATTTTACCATAAAGATTTTCCCTCAAATTCCCCCCACTATTGCCTAATACTCAGCTACAGAGTTGAGCCCCAGGGAAAACTTCTTGGTAAGGGGAAAGGAACTACCCTATATCTTTGTTGTCCTCCCTCTAGTGGAGGGAAATATATAAATAACTATCTTTTCCTACTTTATTTTATGTTTTTATATTTTTATTTTGCTATTTGGCCTGTTTTATTTTCCTTGCTATATTTTTACTTTTGCTAGTGTTTACATTTTACATACTGAATTTTGATTTCCTATTTCATGCATGAATCATTATCTTTTCATTCATCATCTCATGAGTATGGATTTTTTTCCACTGATCTTTTTCTTCAACCATGCTTTTATTTTAGTTGATATTAATTCTTAAATACTGTGAGAAGGTTAGGGAGGAAGGGAAAAGAGAGACAGAAAAAGAAAGAAAAACTTAGACGAGAGAAGGGATAATTGGTGGTAGCAGCTTAGTGGGGAAGTAGAATGTTACAGAGGCAGTGATAATACAGTGTAATCAAAGCTGTGACAGAAATTTACAGGGTGCGTAACGCTCCAAACTGAGTTGAGTGTAGGCATCATTTCAGGAAATAGTTTTATTAATTATGATGTTTTGTTACCATATTTGTAACAATATTTAGAGTTTTTTTTTGGCTGATTTCTATGTTCATTAATAATCTTCAATATCATTCTTCCATTCACAAGTCTTTATGTCTTTGAATAAAATTTTAGGTAACTTTTGAAGAGTAGTATGAAGTAAAATTTGACTTTATTTATACTCATAGTATGTCTTTCTTTTAATGTCCCATGGAAATTCATTTTCTTTTAGTGGTTACTGTATGGCCAGGTTGACTTTTATTTCTTGATAATTTAACATTGTTGCTCTGTACATATTTGTAAATTTAGTTCTTCATTGCTAAGTTTCAACAAATTCCATAGGACGTATATCATGTATTTATACATTGGCTCTTTTTATTTAATTTACTCATGTAGGAGGCTGGCAGGTCAGCTCACCTGTCTAAAGTGCCTTGTTTAACAACATCAGTCGGGGCAAGGGACTGAGGTTCAATCCCCAGTACCACACGCTACCGCAGACTTGCCCTTAAGGCAGTATGAGCCAGGCAAAAACAAAAAAGAATCCTAATTTGCTTATGTAATAAAACATTTCAATGTATCCTTTCTTCTTTCCACTGCCCAATATTTTTTAAATTTTATGTTCTATGCCATAGATTTAACAATCTATATGTGAAAATAACTTTTTGTTCATTATTATGTTCTGTCTGTCCTTTCTTCTGCTTTCAGGGAAGCACCCATCTAAAACCAAATGGCGGAATCTCCTGAATTTTTAGAGTTTTCAATATTGATTCTATACATCATTGCATAAGAGTGATAATTGTACAAGAGTGAAATTCAGTTTTGAATTTTCACTTCTTTACTGTCCCATTTAGACTTTCTGTACAACTAATATTTTTTAACCTTTATTCTACACTTTTCTCCAGAGAATCCATCATTTTTGTTGTCCATTAAAAACATTAACATTTTTCTTCTGCACAATTTTTTCTCTAATTTACTTTTTTCTTCAAACTGTAAACTATTAATACTCTTTTAAGCAACATGATTTTTTCTGAGTCATCAATGCTTTTCTTTAAAACTATCTATATGAGGGCTGCCAATCAGTGGACTAAGTGCTTGCTTAAGTAAGCACAGGGGCCAGGGTTTGATCCCTGGCACCACATTCTGTGCTGGCCCCACTCCTGGGCACACTGAGCTGGCAATAGAGTTCAGGCATGTTGGCACACACCTGTAATCCCAGGGCTGGGGAGGCTGAAATCAGGAGGATCACTATGAGTCTGAGCTGCATAGTGAAACCCTGAAAAGAAAACAAAATCTCTCTATATAACCTTAGAAGAAAAGCTTAATTCAAAGCTATTGTTGAGAGAGAGAGAGAAAGAGAGAGAGAGAGAGAGACTATCTCGGGTCCCACC
Organism: Ctenomys sociabilis; assembly: GCA_004027165.1. Classification (NCBI taxonomy): domain Eukaryota; kingdom Metazoa; phylum Chordata; class Mammalia; order Rodentia; family Ctenomyidae; genus Ctenomys; species Ctenomys sociabilis. The sequence continues at coordinate 7,098 of PVKA01015892.1, forward strand.
CTAGGTTTTCCTAAATTATGTAACATTCTTTAGCATTTGTTTGTTTGCTGTTGAGCATTAAATTTTAAAAAAGTACTAATCTACAGGAATTCTACAGTCTGCCAAAGAAATTTTACAGTTTACTTCAACAAAAGAAAAACTTGTCTAAATACTTAATACTAAATTTATTGAGACATCATGAGAGTAACACAAGTTGCCTTCGGCCTCTGCAGTTCCCATAGGTGCTGCAAGTAGTGGCCATTTGCTTCCAGACATCTATTACTATGTCAGTCTTCCGCTTGGGTCATTGAGATTGCTGCACAAGTAGTGTGCAGCCATGCGGTGGGCTTTCTGTAGTACATGACATCCTCTAGGGTCCCCCATATGATGAAAAAATATGGCATTTGTTTGCCTGAATTGTGTATAGTTTGTTGTTGGTGGATTCTTTATTAAAATACTCATTTACAGTTTTGTAGGTTTGAGAGATGATTTATCTGCTGGTATAGGGTATTTTATTTTATTGTCTGATGGAATATCTCTTAGACCCATTTGATTTACTGCTTTTTTTTTTTTTTTCTATAAGGAAGCAATCCTCAATTCTCCTTTTTCCATAAAAAGAGAGAATAGTGGGAGGAGGGTGTGGATCAAAAGGCAGAACTCCCTTGGCTCTTCTAGGGTGGTCTCCTTTGTGTTGACAGCTTCCTACACTGAGGGGTAAATATTTACCCCTTGGCTCTTTTAAGCTGTGTTTTATTCCTGATGCAAGGGAGGAAAAAGTTTTTTTTTTTTTTTTTGTTCTGTTCAATGAACCTGTTGAATTATATGAATGAAAAGATTAACAAAATGCATATAAATTTTAATATCTTTGTGTGCATGGAGCTTCACAGAGAAGTAAAAACCCAAAGTAATAGTTAAGCATAGAGGCTTCTACATTTTAACCAAGAATATTAAATTGTGCAAAAGTGATTGGACAGAGGAAGTTTAGGCTTATACCTAAGGTGGCAAGCTGTAGGACAATGAGTAGCAAATGTGTGGCAGATAGGGTGATTAGTATGGTTTCTTAGATTCATCCAGGTCTTCTAGGTTTAGGAGATAGGGATACCTTTCCAAAAGAGATTTATGCATGCTTTTAGGCAGAAAAGATGATAGAATGCTCTAACTGAATCTATTGTTTCTCAGTTTCCACATGCATTAAAATAATCTTTCTGTCAATGTCATTTTTTGAGTTGGTACATCCTTGAATGCCTTTACCGAGAATACTCGTCCTTTCTCCATGCTTTGAATACTAGAATTCTTTCTAAATTCTAGCAAGTTTATTAGCTTCCAAAAAGGTTGAAACATGTAATTCCTTATATTGTTATGAAAATTTTAATAGGAAGATGGAGAAGGGCAAACCAAGCATTCTTAATATTGTCATCATAACCTTCTCATATAGTGAGAGGTCCTCACTATAAAAATACAGGAATCAGATGTCCAGTTTTGAGATTGCCACATAAAGAATCTCTCATTGAATAGAAGTTTACATAGATCCTCTTTGAAGTTTTATCCCACCCAAGCTTATCATAATTCAGTGATCCTTTTGTTATTTGTGGTGTTATGGTTTATATCTAAATGGCCCCACAAAGCCTCATGGGGCCATAGGTGGAGCTTTTCAGAGGTGGCTGGATCTCAAGTATATAAGAGTGGGATTAAGGATGTAATGGTGAGCTTGATTCATGGTGTAACATCAGGATTCTTAAGCTGTGGGTCACTTACATAGAATGTAACCGACAGATGGAGGGCTGCTACTGTCACTGCTTGTCCCTTGTTGCTTGTCCCTTGGTGCATTGTTACTTCACTGCTTGCTGCCCTCTGCCCATCATGAACTGCCACCTCTTCTGTGATGCCACTGTGCCATGCCACCCTGCCTTAGAGTCAGCCTGCAATGGACTGAAAACTATAAATTGTTAGTCAAAGCAAACCTTTCCTCTTTTAACTTTGGTTGTTGGGAATTTTGTCTCAGCAATATGAAAAGTAACTAAGACAGTGGTTCATTGGTTATATTTCTCCCTAATCTGGAATCATATTAAAAATTAAAGGTATAGATTTTATAGACTGTTTAAGTTCTATTTTTAATGTAAAGTTGTGACTTTTTAAAAGATTGATCTCAATCCTCTTTTAATTATTTAAAATTTTAAGTAATTTTTCTAGTTATTATATTACCTTATTGTACATTTTCATTAGGCTAGTCTTTTGATTTCTGTTACAATTAAATTGAAAGGTAAACAAAAAGATTAAGCAATTTGTTTAATATTATTTAGCTAATAATTTCAAAGTCTCAGTTATTTACTGGTTGCTGACCTTATCAGATGACTACTCTCTTTGTAGTTCATTATCTCCATTTATAAAAAGATCATTATTACACCTTATCTCAGATAGTTCTTGTGAAGATTGACTGTGCCATTTATGTCAAAGCTTCTAGTATAGTATCAAGTAGCAAACGCTCAGTAACTGTTCCTTTTGCCCCTTTCCTCTATTTGTGGTTGCCCCTGCACATCTACTCTCCTGACTTCATGTATTTATTCCCTCTGTTATCTTTGCCATTAAGTTCAATCTATTAAAATGTTACATTTAATTTGTACTACAAGAATAATCATACAATTACACAATGCACTGTGTCCGATTCAGTTTTTAAAAAAAATTGTAGCAATTAGGTTAAAATTTTAATCCAACCAAATCAACATTTAATTTATGTATTCTTACCAAATAAATTTAGGTGCATATTTCCTAGAAAATGATTAAATTAGTGTTGGCAAAGTTCTTAAGAGTGCCTACTAAATCATAATTACAGTTTTTCAAAAATGTTATATTCATAGTATCAAATATAATATACTTACTAAAAATGATAAAACCTATTTACATTCAAATTGGCTAGACTTCTCAATTCTCAGTGTCTCTGTTACTCTTCTTTTGTTATTTGGACAAATAGCTGACCCTCAAACTGAAGGAAGGAGGTTTTTGTCTATATTAAGCTGGGTCTAAGGCAGAGCAACACATCGCTGAAAGCACCTTTTCATGGTGGTGGCAAAGAGCAAGAGTGCAAGGGAGAGGCAGCAGCTCCTCAGGCAGCTAACTTATTTTCCCTGCTTACATTGAAATGCGAATCACCTCCCAGGGCGCTGCAGCATCCACACCCACAATAACCAATTGCCAACTCCAGGAACTGCCCCATGCCTGCCTGAGGCTTTGGGAGGAAACACCAATGCACAAACCTTAAGACTCAGTACCCCCGCAAAAGAAATTGGTTATGTCATTAGAGAGAAATAGGTTATTATGTGTCACCTATGATATCACTAAGAAGGCTAGAAGGATACTCTAAGCATCATCCATTTTAAATTAAATATTTTTAAATGTACACAGATAGATGTACAGTCTGGATTAACATCTGACTTCTCTGACATGAGTCAGAATTAACTGATAAATAAACCATCAGCAACTCTTAATCCATGTGGCTGTCATAGTAAATTCTAAGGACCTGGTTTTCGGTTTGAATAAATAATAGATTCTAGGGCTTGCCAAGTAGCTCATTGGATTAAAGCACCTGCTTAGGCAGTCTCATCAGCCAGGGTTTGATCCCATGCAAGCTGTGCTGGCCCCATCCCTGGGGTGCACTGAGATGGCCATTGAGACTGGGCATGGTGGTGCGCATGCCTGAAATCCCAGCCCTTGGGAGGCTGAGCACAGGCAGATCACTATAAATCTGACCTACATAGTAAGACCCTGTACTAAAATACAAAAAAAAAAAGGGATGATGATGATTAAAATAATAATAATAACAACAGCAACAACAACAACAACATTCTAGAGCTCAAGTTGAATAGGTGTGCTTACCTGGAAACTAAGAAGCTCTGGGGGTAAAAGAGTGCTTAGAAATGTTTTCATCTCACCTTGTTCCATTGTAACTGATTATAAACTTCTTGAAAGAAAAGTTATGAATCACTTTTCTGTGAAAATTTGAATTATTTTGTGGAATTTTGAGGATTAGGTGAGTTAATAATCTTTAAAGCATTTAGAAAACTTTTATGTTTTTGTTTGACCTGTGTGTCACTCTATGACTGCCATCATTCAACTACATAAAATATATTTGAAAGAAGACACAGCTGTCATTAAGAGATGACATAGTTGTTTGCCTACATATTGCAAATGAATTGACTAAAAAGCACTATGTTAATCAAAATTACTCAAATACAAGATTAATATACAGTAGGAGGGGAAACAAGATCACATTTATGATAAAAACAAATCATAAAACTACTATAGAATAAATGTTTTAGAAATACATAAATCTATAACAATAAAGTTATAAAATTTTGCTGAAGGAAATAAAAGTAAGAGACACCATATTTCTGAGTCAGAAGACTCAATTTTGATATTATTTTCTCCTTGAAGTGAAATGAGCCAGGCTGATTCCCAACCTTTTTTTAGAAGACATAATATATAAGAATTAACAAGAAAAAATTTAAATAATGGCAAATATATTTCAATGCTTGGTGTCAGATACTGCCAATTTACGTTATATTTATTTTCTTACTTAATCTTCCTAGTGATAAAATGTAGGAACATCAATGTCACTATGTTTAGACCATGACTTAGAAAAGTACCAAGAAATTCAGTAACTTGTCCAAGAACGTCCAGCTAACTCGAAGCAGGCATTTAAGCAGTCCGCTTCCAAATCGTTGTGCCTAGTCGCTGTTGTGCTACCCGAAGGACCATCATCTCTGCTTGACATCAAATCATATAAATTTTAAGTTAAAGGTTTATCATTTAGGTACAAGAATAAGTAACACAACTCCCCCACTCCCAGAATAGACCTGTAGGGATTTAGTTTATTTAGGACAAGGAATAATTTCAGATTATTCAGATGAGCGTTAGCAAATGTACTAAAAGAAGTCATTGTTTCTTTAGAGAAAACATACATTAAATCCCTGCCTCATAAGAACATTTTTAAAAAGTTGGGTATAGGGGCACATGACTGTAATCCTAACACTCAGGAAGCTGAGGCAAGTGGATTTGTGGAAGTTCCAGCCAGCCAGGGCTACATAGTGAATTCAAGACCAGCTTGAACTACATAGCAAGTCCCTGCCATTGTATCTAGAAAGGATTAAAAGAAATTTACCTCCCAGTATAGGGCAATTGAGAAATCTTTCTTGTGGAATAATCAAGAAGGCTCTTATTTCTGCTGCCCTCTGCATATCAAAGAATTATTATAGCTAGCTCAGGATGCATTATGTTAGAAACCTACTCTTTCATATTATAAACTATGAAAATGAAGAAATAAAAATCTATATTTAGCACTTGAGGATTCAATCCTAGTTTGTTCAGAAGGAAATTTTTTTTAACTTTTTAAAAACCATTTATTTGGTACAGGATCTTGCTTCATAGCTAGGACTCATAGTGATCTGCCTGTCTCAGCCTCCCCAGTGCTGAAATTACAGTATGTGCCATCAGGCCTGATTTCTGTAGCCAGCCTGTTTCCCATGTCCATTATTCTGATGTTAACTCATATAGATTAAAGAAAACAAATGCCCAGTTCCTTCACTTGGATCTTTCAAACTATGCCTATGTTGTATTTCTTTGTATTTGCTTTGTATCAGCTGAAGTCTTCTGGCCTTCTATCATATACCAAGTCATAAATACTACGTGGGTGCTAAGAAAAAAATGATGCTTGTCTTTTTGAACTTCAAAAATTAGCAGTCAATAAGCCAACTGCTGCTGAGGATGCAGAGCAACTGGATCTTTTACATGTAAAATGCTATGACAGTGTCAAATGGTACTATCATTTTGGAAGGCAGCTTGTAAGTTTCTTATAAAATTAAATGTATACTTCAACCAGCAATCACATTCTTTGGCATTTATGCTAGAAAAATAAAAATAAATTTAAAAAAATTATACAAAAACCTATACATGAATTGCCATAGCATTAGTCATAATAGCAAAATACTGGCAATAATCTAAATATACTTCAGAACTTCAAAATTAATGGATGGGTGGGGTTGTAGCTCAGTGGAAGGAAGGAAAGCAGACTAGAAGAGAAAGAGGGAGGAGAGGTGATAGCAAAAAGAAAATATAAGTGGATAAACTTCTACATCTATAAAATAGACTGCTACTGAACAAATAAAAAGGCTTATACTATTGATACACGTGAAATCTTGAGTGGCTCTTAAGGGAATTATACTGAGTAAAGAAAAAAAAAAACAGCAGTCTTAAAGGGTTCTATGTAATATGAATAGAACTATAGTGCAGACACCAGATCAGTCATTGCGAGGGCTTAAGACTGGGGAGGAAGAAGCCATGAGTAGTAAGAAGTTACAGGAGTTTTTTTGTGGTATGGAACAGTTCTGCATTCTGATTGTGATAATGTTTACTTGGCACCTATCTACCTACATGTGGTCAAATTTGGCCATGCATGGTGACACAAGCCTGTAATTCCAGCACTTGGAAGGCTGAAGCCAAAAGATCATTGCAAATTCAAGACCATCCTGGGAGCCAGGGAGATGGCTCAGTGGAATAAGTGCTTCCCTGGCAAGCGCAAGGGCCTGAGTTTAATCCCCAGTTCCACCAAGAAAGACCATCCTGGGCTACATAGTGAACTCAAGGCCCACCTGAGTTTCATAGCAAAACCCTGTCTATGGCTATAATGTATTATTGTAGGGGAAGCTGTTTTATAAGTATGTAGAAACTCTTCTATTTTGCAACTTATTTTCGGTCTGCATCAATTTTTTTTTAGATTGTATTAAGGAAAGGTAGTAACTATGCAATAGAAAACATCCCAAATTTGCAGTTTGGTATAGGGCAAATTATGGCAGATCAGATTTGCTCTTGAATGAGGGTTTCAAAACATGGAGCTAAGCAATCTGAATTTCTGGGGAGCCTACCCAAAGTTGGAAACAGTGTCATACAGCTTCTCCACTCAAGGTATGGGTGGAGAAAACCAATGGGTCTGTTTTGTATGAACCCCTGATTGTGATTCTCACTACTACTACAGTCTTGTCAGTGTGACTCTCCTTCTGAATTCTGACAATAGCTAAACCATCCATTTTAGATTTCAACATTCTTGAGAGTTTTGCCTTTTGTTCTCAGTTTGTAGAGCTATGTTAGTTCCAAGTTTCTTGAATTACTGATCTGATACCAATTTAAACCAGAAGTAGGGCACTAGTATTTTTACAGTGGACCTTGTCTTTACCTCATTCACATGTGGATGGTAATGTGATTCTGGTTATTCCCCCCTGAAACTAAACATTTGTACTTTATGATCAGTTTTTCACATCAGGATGGTGTCAACATAAATACCATTTCCCCAAGATTGGCTAATGAGTGAAAAACAGCCAAGCACGCCACAGTGAAGACATCAGTTAAGAAAATTACATCCAAACGTGAAAGTGGCTGTCATTGAAGTTTTTGTTTATGAAAATTGGAAAAGCTCTCCCCTCTCAACCATTGACATCCCTGATTTATTGTTTCTCTGCTGAAAATTACCCAAAGATGTTTTCAGGCATTAGCTGGTGAAAGTCAAGTCTATTGAAGGTAGTAGAGAATGTAATTATCTATTATATTTAAGAATTTCTCAGAATATAGCATCCTTCTAACAGCAATAGTTGACTAGGTTCTTTTTGTGTATATGAAGAAATCAGCTGTGGAGCTAAGCATATGGTATGTAAGACTAGAAGAGATAAAGTATGCTGGTGTACAAAGAACACGGGACCAAGAATTAGGAAACCTTTACATTTATTCTGACTGCCAGTAGCTAAAAATGGTGCACTTGCCCAACTGCTCTGGGCTTCATTTTCCTTGTCTATAAAAAGTGAGGATATACCCTATATAAGGATTTTCAAACATTTACAAGTTGTGGAATTTACAGTAAGCAAAATCTTCATAATCATCACCCTCCAGAAAATAAGAATAATATCATTTTTATGGCATAGAATAAAGCAAATTAGAAAAATTCAGATTGTGTGTACCTTGAAGATTGTGTGTTTAATTCCAATATATCAATTAAAAAGTTTAACTTTTCTCATAAAAATTACACACTATTTAATTTAATTTATTTTAAATTGATTATATAGAAGAAAAAGTATAATTCATGGTTTAATCCAGCTGTAAAATTTAGTCAGATTGTGTCAAAATCAAGTATGTATTAAAACAGCAATCCAAGGACCTAGATCAAATTATGTGACCTGTTTGAAATTTTTATTTGTGACTATTAAAATCTTATTTGTTTTTATAATTTTCAAGTTTTGTTTCTAAATGATAGATGAAAGCTATTTCATGTTGTAATTTCAAGCATTTCTCTAAAAGTAACAATATCAATATGAATAATTTAAAATCCTAATGAAGTCATACTTAATATAAATACATTTCCTGTGTTTATATATTATTTTTAAAAACCAAGAATACATTTATGCATTTTATAAGTACTATATTATGATCAGTAAATGTAATTGCAAAATTTTTGAAGATCATCTTTGAAACTTACAGGTTGAGAAATTAAAATGATTTTTTGGTATTTATTTATTTAAATTTATGTATTTGGTTCAGGGTCTCGCTATGCAGCTAGGACTCATAGTGATCCTTCTGTTTCAGCCTCCCCAGATTTGGGATTACAGGTATGCACCACCATGCCCAGTCTTGGTGGGGCTCAGTGGACCTGGTGCAGGCTGGAAGGGCACATAGTACTGGGGATTGAACCTGGTCCTTGCATTTGCCAGGCAGCACTTAGACTTCTGAGATATCTCCCCAGCCCTTGTGTTCATTTATTTTTATTTTCCAGCATTCTTCATGTATTCTCCTTTAAGAAACAGTTTGTTATCAAAATCATACAACTATATGAATATATTGGTATAGATCTCCAAAGAAATAGACACAATAAACTGTAGAGGATATGATATGTGTGTATGTGAGTGTGTGGTTGTAATATATGTATGTGTCTGTACACACAAAAATTAATGAGGAATTGGCTCACATAATTAAAAATACTAACAAGTCCCACAGTGTACAATTTGCAAGGTAGAAACCAGGAAGAGCCACTGGTGTAGTTCAAGTGCAAAGGCCTGAAAACCCAGAACACCCATGGCATAGTTCCAAAATTCTGGATGCTAGAAGGCTTAAGAATAGCTGATATTTCAGTTTGCATTTGAAAGCAATTAAAATCTAGTATCTCAGCTCAAAGGTGAGAAGTTTCCCACAGGAGGACCAGCATTTTGACCTATTAAGACCTTCAACTGATGAGTTGAGACATATTCAGAATAGGGAAGGCAATCTACTTTATTCAGTATACAGTGTAAAATGCTAAACTCATCTAGTAACATCCTTACAGACATACTTATAATACTGTTAGACCAAATATTTACGTACCCCATGGCCCAATCATGTTGATACATAAGTTAACTATCACAGTGAATAAAAATGGAAACATTTATTTATTATAGTGTATATTAGCACCTAGCTATTTTCAGATGACTGTAGTCCCAGCCAAGTGACAGAATCATGAGTACAGAACACGATGTTCTGATTTCCTTTAGTTGCTACACATTTCTTACTGTATACTCAAAGGATGTCAAACACTACAGATTTAAAGAGAGAAAGTAAATTTTCAAGTAGACTTTTTCAAAGTAAGCTTTTATTGAAGAGCAGAAAATTATGTAAGGCATAGCTACATAGCCTGATGCATTTCACAAGGTGAAAGTACTCATAAAACCCAGATCAAAAAATCAAATATTGACATTTCCAAAAGCCATTCTTTTCCCTGTAATTTCAGGTTCCAAGTAATTTCAAATGCACATTTCTGTCAGCATTGATTAGTTTGGTCAGTTTTGAACTCCATGCAAATCGATCACATGGTCTGCTCTCCCTTGTGCCTGACTTTTGTTGTTGATGCTGTTAAACAGTATGAGATTCATGCAAACTGTGAGTCAATGGTCTACTCCTCATTGTTGTGAAATATTTCATTATATGAATTGCCATGTACTCATTTTTGTTTCACCATTCATGGACATTCATTCGATTTCCAGGTTGGGATTTTTTACCAGTAGTGTGCTTTGAACAGTCTTATATATGTTTTTAATGTACTCATTTCTGTTACTATACCAAGGATTAAAATTGTAGTTTGTAGGGTACAGGTTGAGCATCTCTAATCTCTAATCTGAAAATTCAAACTTAATATTGGTCCATAATTTGAAGCATATAATACCTGAGGCTGAGTAGCTTTATACAGACAAGACTTTTTGGCTCATAGATCTCAGAGCTCAAGGGCATAGCACTAACATCTGCATAGCTGTAGTTTAAAAATAAAAATCCCTTATGGCAGACAGCATCATAACTGGGGGAGTCTATGTGAGAGGAAGCGATTCTATTACCATACAGGAAGCCACATAGGCTGGAGAGCACCCAAGCTTGTTCTTTTACAATAGCCCTCTCACAAGTACTAACTCAGGTTTCTCATAAATCCTATCCATGGGCACATCTCCAGTATCTAAGAACCTTCTACTAAGCTGTACCACTTAAAGATCCCCCTACTCTTAACATTGATACACTACAGGGACCAGAGTTTCAATAGCAGAAGCGTTGGGGAGCACACATAAACCATATTCAATTCATAACAAAAATGATGCCACAAGAAAATTCTACATCATGACACTTGGTTTCATATATAAATAAGGATATTTAAAATAATGTATAAAATTACCTTCAAGCTCTGTATATGAGGTACACATGAAACAAATGAATTTCATGTTTAAACTTAAATCTCATCCCCAGATATCTCATTGTATATATAGGAAAATATTCTAAAATTTCATTGAGCCGTCTCCCCGGCCCCAAAAATTTTAAAATTCAAGATGTGAAAATGAAACACTTCTGATTCTGAGCACTTCAGATAAGGTTTTTTCAACTTATATATGTGTGTCAGCTTTTGTAGATATATCTAGATTTTCAAGGGATTGTGCTGAAATAATAACTCGAATTGCTTCACATACTCAACACATGATAAAGTATTCTTTTTAACTTTAGCCATTCTTATGAGTATATATGATATCTCTGTGAGTTTATTTTCAGTATCCCTAATGTAAATCATGTTGAATAGTGTTTTCATGTGTTAATTACTCTTTTGTGATGGGGCCACAAAAGAGACTTAATTTCCATAAAATGTTAATGATCACTCAGATCTATTCACTCTTGCATTCATTTTGAGAAATTACATTTTTCTTGGAGTTTGTCTATTTCATCTAAATTTCCTAACCTATTTATGTGAAGCCATTCATAATATTCTGTTTTTGTGTTTTTTTGTTTTTTTTTTTTTTTTTTTTGGTCTTTTTGAGACAGGGTCTCACTATGCACTTCAGGCTGGCCTTAAGCTCACTTTGTAGCTCAGACTGGTCTCGAACTCACACCACTCCTCCTGCCTCAGCCTCCCGAGTTCTGGGATTACAGGCCTGCGCCACCACGCCCGGCCCATTCATAATATTCTTTAATTTGTCTTCTTTCCATGTAGATGTCCAGTTGTTTCAGTACCATTTGTTTCCTTTTTCTTCATCTTTGCTTCTTTTTCAGTGATCAACTGAATACACTTAGATGGTTTAATTTATTTGCTTTTCTTTTTCTCTCCTGACGTGTTTGCCTTTTCTTTTGGCATTTTGTATACTGTCTTGTTATAGTTTTATAGCTATTGTTACTTTTCTGACTTTGTTCATTTCCTTCAAAATTATTTTGGCTGTTGTGGTATTATGACATTCCATATAAACTCTAGGGTCAGTTGTCAATATCTAACAAATAATTTTTGGGGATCTTGACTGGAATTCTGTTGTATCTGTAAAGCAAATTGGGAAGAATTGACATCTTGACAATATTAAGTCTTCTGTCAAGGAATATGGAATGGCTCCCCATGTATTTAGCTACCTGATTTCTTTCATTGGTATCTAGTATTTTAATATTCTTTTAGCATTCGTTATGCACATTTTGTTGGATTGATGCTGAAGTACTTCATTTGAGGGTATGCTAATTTAAATAGCATTATATTTTTAACATCAAATTCTACTTATTCATTGCTGGTATATAAGAAAGTGCATTAACATTGTTGCTTGAAATCTTGTTACTCTCACTTTATATTCAGAAATTTTTTAGTCAGTTCTATTGGATTTTGTATAATAATTACATAATCTGAAAATAAATTTCATGTCTTTCTTTCCAATCATTATACTTTTTTGTTTAGACAGGGTCTCATTACAGTTTGGGCTGAAATTATGCTCACTTTAATAGCCCCCAGGCTGATGTCCAACTTGTAGCCACTTCCCTGTCTCAACCTCCCTGGTGCTGGGATTACAGATTGTACCTTCTTACTCCTTTTATTTTCCTATTGTATTAGCTATGATTTTGAGAAAAACATTGAAAACTAATGAGAGATGATGTCTTAGTTTTCATCATTAGATGTGATGTTAGGTGCAGGATATTTTGTAGATGTTCTTCATCAAGTTGGAGAAACAATCTTTTATCTAAGTTTATTGGTTTTTAAAGAGTTACAAATAATAAAAAATTAGAATGATATAGAATTTCATGAAACAATATGACATGAGTTCAATAATACTTGTTATATTGCATATTGTTGTCTTCTAATTAGTTGTTCAGATTACCAGACATAAGCATGCTAAGTTGTTCAAAAAAATTAAACATTATTTGTTCTTTTAAATAAGCCTATATAAATTAGTAGTATAATCATTTTAGCTAACTTGTATATATTCTCACTCTTTTTTTCTCTCTCTCTCCCCCCTCCCTCCCTCTCATTTCCCTTCTCCCAATTATTCTTTCATTATAAGCAATTTCTTTCTCTGAGTTTTTTTTTTTTTAATAATCAGTCACCATTGCATTTTTTTCAAACATTTTTCTTTGTATGTTGATATGATTATGTGATATTTCTTTCTTGGCCTATTGATATAGTGGACTACATTAATTATAGATTTTAGTTTTTGGTCTATAATGTGGAGTTTCACTATGAAGTTCAGGCTACTGTGTAACTCACTTTGTAGCCTAGGCTGCCCTCAAAGTCATGCACTTCTCCTGGTTCAGCCCCCCCCCACACCCCCTCACCCCAGTGCTGGGATTATAAGTGTGCACCACCATGCCCAGTCAGATTTTCAGATATTAAACTAATCTTGTATACCTGGAATAAGTACCACTTGATTGCACAATATAATTCTTTGTATATGTACATGTATGTGAGGCTGGATTTAATATGCTGATATTTTGTTTATTATGTTTATATTTATGCTCAGTAGAGATATTAGTCTATAGTTTAACACTTCTTGCCTAATATTGAATTGAATGTGATGCTGACCTCATAAAGCAAATTAGGACATATCTCTTCTGTATCCTGAAATAGATTGTTAGAACTGGTATAATTGCTTGCTTAACTTTATCATGGAATTCACCAGTGAGCCAGCCCAGGAGGGTTTGCTGCTATTTTTGCAAGATCATTTTTTTTTTTTTTTCTGTATTTTAGGGAAAGGTGTTCAGGGTCTCACTACTAGATCAGACTCGTAGTGACTCCTGTTCACAGCCTCCCAAGTGCTGGGATTACATGCATGCACCACCATGCCCCATCTCAATAGCTATCTCATTGTGCCCCGTGGGTGGGGCCAGCAAGGTAGGCCCGGGGATCAAACCCCTGACCCCTACACCTCCTTGTAGGTGCTTTAATCTGCTGAGCTATTTGGCCCACCCTAAGATTATTAATTATTGATGCTATTTCTATAGTATATATAGGTCTTTCCAGATTATCAGTTGCTTTTTGTACAAGTTTTGGCATGTTGTGTCTTTCCATAATTGGTCCATTTCATCTAAGGTACCAAATTCATGAGCATGGAGTTCCTCGCAATTGTCTTTCCACTTACATATCTGTAGAGCTGGCTAGGATTGGGTATTTCCCTTCCCCTGATCAGTGGTTCTCTGAAAAATCCCAGTATAGTAGGCTCTGGTTAACTAGTTTGTTCTGCAACCAGAACTTGTTGAGAAATACAGAATGATCTATTATATTTTAAAATGGCGCCTTTGCCCACCACTGCTGTATGTGCGCGCGCGCGCGCGCGCACACACACACACACACACACACACACACACACACACACACACACACTCTGAAAGTACAGGAGAACTTTTCTCTTGCATCTATTGTAAGAATCTGGTTTCAATCCTAAAATTAAACTTCATAAACTCACAACTGAGTTTTTTGTGGGGCTTTTAACTATTGATAGACTTTTTCATCCTAGCTTCTAATAATTCTTCAATTACACTCATATTTTCTTACCCAAGAACTAGTTCCTATGGAGGTTTTTGTTCCAATATGTTACGATTATGGCTGCTTCTCTCTCCAGTTGTGTGAAGAGAGAGGACACAGCTTGACCTTGATCTCGTTTCTCTTACAGAGCTAGGCAGTTTCTACTTCTTGGTAGGATGAAGTGGTGACTTCTGAAATTTGGAGCCAGAAACCAAAACTTCCCTTCAGTATCTTTCTGTTACTAATTTGCACCTTGATTCACTGTGGTCAGAAAATATTAAAGAATGATTATAAACCTTTGAAATGGTTTGAGACTTGCCTTTTAGTTTAATGGAAGGTAAATTTTGATAAATGGTGTGTGTTCCCTTTAAAAGATTTTTTTCTGATGTTGTTAGATATAATGTTCTCTGAACAAGTTAAATCAGGTTTGCTAATCACAATGGGAAAATATTTATTTTTATTATTTTCATTGTTGTTAGTTATTGAGAAAGGTGTCTAACCTAATTTTGATAAAATTTTATTCATCACTCCTCCTATAATCTTTTTAACATGGTCAAGCTGTGTTATTAGGTACAAATAAATTATTTCACTTTCTTGGTAGGTCAGCTCTTTTAGCATTATGAGACGTCTTTCTTTAATACTTCTTTTTTTTAAAGTCTATTTCATCTGACGTTACTATACCCCTACTACCTTTTTTATGGATGACATTTGTATGGTATGTACTTTTAAATCATTTTATTTTCAACTTTCAGGATTTTTATCTTTATAATCATATGCTGTAATGAGTAATATATAATGTATTTGTTCTAAATATCTGCTTTGTAACTGAAGTATTTCTTTTTTTTGTTAATATATTTGGTACAGTGTCTCACTGTGTAGCTCATAGTGATTCTCCTGTTTTCAGCCTCCCTAGCACTGGGGTTACAAGTGTGTGCCACCATATCCGGACTTTGTCACTGGCTCAGTGGGCCCCACTGGTAGGGCTGGCATGGCATGTGGGACCAAGGATCAATCTCTGGTCTTTGGAGCTGCCTAAGCAGGTGCTTTAGTCCAACAAACTATCTCACCAGCCCTTGTAACTGCAGTATTTAATTAGTATGTATTTAACTTAGTTATACTAAGATTTGTATGTACATCATACTTTTTATTTTCTTTCTTTGTCATCTTTCTTCTGTTGCTTTTTACTCCCTTCTTGCCTTTTCAAAAAGTAATTATGTAATTGTATTTTTCTTCTTTATTGACTTGTCTTTTATCTTTTTAGTGGTTATCCTAAATGTTACAACTACCATCCTTAACTTATTAGTCTAATATAACTTTAACAGAGCCCTTAAGATGCTGGGACTTTATAGTGCTTTAATTTAGCTTATTCCATTCACATATATTTTCATTATTGGTATTTTGCATTTTAACTTCAAAATATGTTATGGCCTAAAGAACATTAATATTTTTAATATAGATAGTATTTACTTATAGATATTGATTTCTTTTATTGCTTTTCATGTTCTTTTTATTTATTTATTGTAGATTGGTGATGAATTATTTCAGTATTTTTGCTTTGAAATATCTTTTTTTTACACTAAAATTTGTCAGTTGAATCTTAATAAAATTGGGGGAAGGAAATTACATAAAAGAAAAAGATTTCTTTTACGGAATTCTAAAGGAAGGAAATCATGTTATAAAGACAAGCAATTGTAGTTAATAACTGTACCTACTGGAGCTAACATGGAAGCAGAGTAATGAAGCAGCCTCTTTTTTTTTTTTTTTTTTTTTTTTTTAATCTCTGCCCTTCTCTTGCTTTGCCTTCCTGTCTGTACATGGTTATAGATCCTCTGCTCCCTGGTCTTCTTTCCCTCTATTGATGACATCCCCATCGTTGGTTTAATCCAACTATTCATTTACCATGCATTTGCCATTCAGTGGCAGAACATGGTTGGAGAAAATAGATGCCAATGTTGGCTCAGTCTTCCCTTTTTAAAATTATTTCTATATGAAATGGCTTTGCTGACCTTAATTATTGTAGGATTTTTTTCTTAGGTATTTAGTTTAAATTACTATTTTCTTTTTGCAGTTTGGAGCATAGTTCTACTGTCTTCTTTTGTTCATCACTTTCTTCTTTTGTTCATCACTTTTCTTGATAGGTGTCATTACTGATGCTGCTTTGAAGATGATACATCTTTTATTTATAAAATGTTCAGGGCTGGCGGTATAGCTCAGCGGACTAAGCGCAGCGGCTAGGGGTCGATCCCTAGTTCTGCATGCGCCTTCGGGTGCGCTGAGCCAGCAATGGAGTCTGGGCCTGGTGGCGTGGGCCTGTAATCTCAGCCTTTAGGGAGGCAGAAAACAGGAGGATCACCATGAATGTGGGCTGCATAGTGAGACCCTGTCAAAAAAATAAACTAAAATGTTCACTTTTTCTTTGATTTGTAACGTTGAACTCTACTGTGTCAAGATGCGACTTTCTTTGTCTTGTGATTTAAGTTTTACAATTTCTCTTAAATATGTCATTTTACATCTAATCAGATTGGGAAATTTTAAGTTGTCTTTTTCTTCACTCTCTAGCTCCTCCTTTGATGGATATATAGATATAGATAGATAGATTCTTTTCAGTATGATCCTTATGGTCTCTTCCTTTTGTTCAGCTCTGTGCTAGATATTTTGTACTCACCCATACTCCAGTTTCTTGAACTTCTCTTCAGCCATTCTGCTCATAAATCTATTATACTCTTTCTTAGTTTTAGCTACTATATTTTTCAGAGACAGAATTTATTTTTAGTTTTTGAAGATTTGTTCTGCATTTTCTGTGTTTTACTGAACATATTACTCATAGTTATTATAAAATCTCTTTCCATTTTTATTTACTTGGAGTGCTGTTCGTATTATCTGTTTTTTTCTTATTCCTATTCTTAGTAAGTTTGATAATTTTCTAATAAACTGCTGCCATTTTGCATAAAAGACTATAGGGTTGTAATGGTTAATCATAATTGTCACCTTGACTAGATTAAGAAACTTCTGGATAGGTTATTTCATTCATATATATATATATGTATTATGATATACTATTAGGTGGTGGGACCCAGTTGGACTTAGGTAACTAATTGTGTGCCTTTGGAGGACATAGCTTCCTGGCATTCTTCCCCTGTGCTCTATGTTGCTTTATCACACTATTCTACCATAATGTCAGCATAAATGGACTGAAACCTATGAAACTGTGAGCGAAGTTAAACTTCTCTTCTCTTTAGTTGTTGATGTCAGGTCTTTTGTCTCAGCCATGAAAGACTAACATGATGGTCATCTCCAAAGAGATTCAGAGATTCAAATAACTCTGAAGGTATTTACAGTAGAGGAACTTGTTATTCAGAAACTTGACAAGCTTATAGTAGCAACACAGTTTTTATAAAACTCATGGCAACAATCCAGTCTTTTTACCCATTATTTTAGGGATCTTTCTATACATCCCAACTGAGTGTAGAGCATTTGACCAGTGCATTTAGATGTGACCTAGACTAATTTTTAATCTTGCCAGCACAGAGAATCTACAGAAAATGTGAAATTTTTTTTAGCCATTATCTACATGGTTCCTTGCCACTTGTCCACTACAGTTTAGCCTTGCTATGTGCCACTCAACTGTTTTCTGTCCCGCTCTTTTCTCAGCTATCTTGATTATTTAAACTCCTGCTTTTTACCTCCAAACTCCAGTTTTTGTTTCTCCAGCCCTATATATTTGTCAAGCTTTTGTACCTCTCTTCTACCACCAAGAATATGTGGTAAGCAGAATTTTTTATTTACCCCATTGAGCTTTATTTCTCTTCCAGATCTTGTCTGTCCAAGTCCTAGATGAATCAGCAACTCTCTGATAATTTTAAGTAGGAGTTTTCCTTGAATCTATTAAATTTTTGTTTCTGGCTTTTCTAATTATTCTTAGGAGGTTACTAGAATAAGGCGAGGCTCGCCACTACTCAAAGGCCAATATTCAGAAAATGAGAATTGGTGGGAAAGAGTCAATTTTATTCAAGGCCTAGTGTTTTAAGAATATAGAAGGGCTATATCCTCGAAGTTTCAGCTCATTGAACTTAGAAATACAAAAGATTTTGTTTTTTAATAGAAAGAGAAAGGGGTACATAATACAATAGGCCAGAAAGCTGCTTTCTGACCAAAGTGTTCCTTGTTCAGCCTATGTTACTTTTTATCCTCTGGCCACAATGTCATAATAGACCTCCACCTTTACCTCTTGTTGCTAGGTCCTGTGTTTTCATACAATAAAAATACTATTTTTCTGCAAGCTAAACCTCACAATTTATATGCTCTTATTAGTAGTAAAATCTAAAGAGGAGTATTATAATAAGTATCAGATAGTCTGGGTTCTGTACATCTAGATAAAGATTATTTAAAACCATTTCCTTGGGACTTTAGAATTTACAGAGCGAGGCAAAAGGGGAGTCAGCTATATAAAGGCTTAGAGAAGGGCAACCACCTTGGAGAAAGGGCAAAAGGAGTATCTGTCAAGAGCACCTTCAGGAACAGCCTCGTTGCCCTGTTCTGCTGCAATTTACTCCATCATTCCAAAAAATCTGTTTATATTTTATTTAAAATAAAACATAACCTAATTTTTTGTAATGGAAATTAAACTCACGACTTTGTGCTTGCCAGGCAGACACTATGCCCCTGAACTATAAAACCTTAGGCATTCCTGCCCATATGTCGTCACATAGAAAGAGCAATTCTATGTAGATCTAGATCCTAATTTTTTATTTTATGAAAAAAAATTTCATAACAAATAAGAATAATAGTAATTAACACATTGTATCATCTTCAAATTAATTACTCTGCATGTAAGACTTCAAATATTTGATTCTCACAAAGAACATAATAGCACAAAATTTTCTAGAAGCTGGTAGTATAAATGAAACAAATTAACAAATATATTAAAATATTTTTAGGGGTCAGGGATATAGCTCAGTGGCAAAGCACGAAGTCTTGAGTTCAATTCCTGGTGCAAAAAGGGAGAAAGAGAGAGACAGAAACAGAGAGAGGAGAAAGAGAGAGAAATACTTTTGGAGCAACAGAATAAGTAACTTGAGGAATTATATTAATTTCCCCCTGCTGTGCTTGCTCTCCCTATATAAATTTCTCATATATGAGAAACCGTGTAATATTTAATCTTGTATATCTGAATTATTTCAAATTGCATCCATTCACCTACTAATGCCTCAAGTTTATATTTCTTTATGGCAGACTAGTACTTCATGGGACATATATTGCTGTTCCTAGATCTAACTATCATTAAATGTGCTGCATACATCCATGGGTATGCATGTATCCCAGTAATATGCTTTTTTTTTTTTTTTAACTCCTTTGTGCATATACCAAGAAAGGAGCAAGCTGAATCAAATGGAATTTCTGTTTTTTAGATCTTTTAATAATCTCCACAGTGATTTCCATAGTGGTTATACTAGTTTACATTCCTACCAAAAATGTAGACAAGTTCCTTTTCCCCTACATCCACATCAGTATTTGTTATTATTAGATATTTTGATGAGTTCTTTCTATGGTAAAGTGGTATTTAATGTAGCTTTAACTTGTATACAAATTTTTTGAAATTTTAACTCATCTGTCTACTAATTTTTAATTCTAATCTTAAAGACTGTGTCAGTTTATCCCCAAAAGGAAACTAATGTATCACTTTGTAACTCTATAATTTACAGAAAGACTGGCATAGAAATAAAAGAAGGGATTTTTAGCACTGAGAAATTGGCCTATGACTATAGGACTATACTTACGAGAATATCCACTCACTATTCTAGCTCCAAATCAGCTCTGATTCAAGAGCAAAAGAAGAGAAGAAAAATAAAATAGAATAAGAGGGAAGAAATAGTGAAGGGATATGGTATTTTTGGTGTCACAGTATTATCTATTATTGTGTTCACCCTACAAATTGAATGTGTATCACTGGTCCTGTATAGTGTTCAGAATAATTTTATATAGCCTACGGCTTCCTCTGGAACAAATCCAGAGCTCTGGGTTCCTTCCATATCCATCTCAGAACTTTAATTCCTTTGAACTGAGTTTGTACCACTGAGTCATAAGGGTATTAACATAAAAATGTTTAAACTTTTAAATTACGCCAGTTGTTTTACAAAGTCACCACTCCATTCCTTTTGTCTTTCTACTCTGATCCTTTACATTTCTAGGGACTAACACAGAACCCTGAATCTAACATGCACCAGGGATATATTAGATATTGTAGTCAATCTTGTCTTCTTATCTGAAGAATAGCCTTATGACATAGCAATTACCATTCCATTTACAAAGCTCAAAAGATAGATATTGTTTTCTTGAGTGTTGTCATGTAGCTGTGAGTCCCAAATTTGAGTCTAAGTGTCCTGACTTCAACTTTGGTGCTCTTCTTAGGCCAGAAAGTGATACCAGTAAATTCTTGGTCCATTGTTGAAAGACAAGGAGCAGTTTGCTGAAATGAAAGGCCAACTTTAAATTACTTCCTTGTCATCATTTGACACTGGCTACATCCTTCTGAATGTCACACAAAGGAAATGATCAGTTTAATTGTTGTCATTTATAAATGTGAAAGTAGAGATCAAATAAGCTTTATTGAAGATGTCAATTTTCAATTAGTATTCTACATTTCACATTAAGGAAGGCTGAGATGCATGGAGGTTGTCAGCTTGTTGAAGGTCAGAGCATTTCTGTGTTGAGTACAGTGTGTTGTGATGGTTAGGGATTTCTGCACAAAAGAGTGAACAAGAGAAGATAGTTCAACTTCTGTCTGAAAGTAAGAATTTTTCAGTTAGAGACTAATAATATATTTGTTTAGTGTTGCAGACATTTATTGAACACTTAGGAGGTGCTTAGGCTATGATTAAGTTCAGTGGTGGTGAACTTACAACATTTATGCCACAGAAGGCTGTTTATTGTCATTGAAAGTTCTAAAAGATGTTCTGTCTGTCTAGATATTGTGGGCGAATAACAAGGGAAAGCTTCTTCCTTCAAAAAGTGTTTTTGTTTCCCTCCCCGACCCTGGCGCTAGGCACTAAACTGAGAGCCTTGTGTGTGTGAGGCAAGTGCTCTATCACTGAGCTATATACCAAAAGATGGCAATTTAGTGAAAAAATATTCTGATGTGATCAGTCATATAGTGAAATTTGTAGAGCTGGTTTGCCACTTACACTTCTTACTGATTAATGCCAATAGCTATTTCTTACTAGCTATAAGGCTGTGCTCCATGAGAGTTAGTGGTTTTACTCAGTTCCTTTGGGTATAATTCTGCGCACTAGTGTTAGAAGGTAGGAGAGTGGGGTAACGTAAAAAGACTAAGACAGTCTCTAGGTGGATTACTCTAAATTTGCTTTTGATATTCTGTGGGACTATTTGGTTTGGGTTTTAGAGGTTTTTTGTTGTTTTGGGTTTTTTTTTTTTTTTTGGTCTTTTTTATATTTTATTGAGAAAGAAAGAGCAGTGAGACAGTTTCAAAACAGATTAGTAGGACAGTTACAATAATTAATACATTGCATATTGTTGTTTTTGTAGTATTCAGAGTACAAGACATGATATCCTGTCTAAACACTATTAGTACAAATCTTATTGTTGTTTGAGAGAGGTTCTCACTATGTGGTTCAGGCTGGCCTTGAACTCATGAGAATTTTTGCCTCAGCCTTGTAAGTGCTGGGATTATAGGTATGCAACACCACACCTGGAAATATTCTATATTTTACATATTAGACTACTAAAATTTCATTTGGGGGAAGAAAACAGGATCTGCACACACACACACACACACACACACACACCCCTAGATTATGCAAGAATAACAAATCATTTAGGTTTTTTATGTGGAACATTGAAATAACTACTTTGTTGTCCTGCAGCAGCCAGGAGTTACCTCCCTAGTTCAAAAAAAGCAATATTTTCGTAATCTATAGTTAAGCTTTAAGACTAAAAGGGATTGTTATACCACCTACTTGTTCTCCAAGAAAAGGATCCTCTAAAGAAGGATTGAGTGAGCATTATAGAAATTGTCATTTTGTCAAAAAGGATTGACAAGACAGATTAGGCTGTGCAAAAGTAGCTACAGCCCAGCTAGAGAATAATCTAAGCTCCTAAGCAATTTGATGCAAGGCCCCATCCTAGTAATAATTTTTCCTCGTGAATGAATAGCTAAGGATGAAATATGCTAGTGGAGTCTATGAAAATAAAACTTATTTTCAGTTTTTGCAAGTCAACTTACAAAGTTAACAATTCTATGAGCAACTGAGTCATTTGTGGGGGGAGTTAAAAATTAAAACACACATTAAGTAAGCACTGTGAAGTAGAGAATGAAATTTCCATATAAGGTGTGATGAATTACGCAGACAGCATTCCTGAGCAAAAGCTTTGGGGCCACTTGTTTTAGGTTTGGGATTTTAAGTGGAAAAAAGTGTTGGTGCTAGAGAATACTTCCACAAAAGTTGTCTTTCTGTCATATGACATAAAGGTAGCAAAGGATAAGAATTGTACTGAAATGACTCTTCTCTTCTTATTGATGCTAACTGGGCTCTTTTATCCTCATTGGTATTAAAAAAAAAATAAACGAAAAAAAACCTTGTCTGCAGAAAACATCAACTGACCAGAGAATTTCCTTCTCAGTTTCTTCTTACTGAGAAAGCCTGAGGACGTCAGCCTCACCCCGAGCTGCCAGCCATGTCAAATCAAGCCCCCACCACTGTGATCACTTCACAGTGTACCGTGAGGCTGCTTTTGAGCCAGTTTGTTTCTGGCAACGATGAGTCCCAGGTACTATATCTAGAAATGTAGTACCACCCCCAAAGTGCAGGTTGCTCCTGTGAGCAAGTTAGCTCACTAACAGCCATTTGTAATAAACTTCTTAAAACTCCAAGAGTCTGGAGTCGTAGCTCTCTTCCCCTTTTCTACACTTTTCCTATTCCCAACCCTTTTCCTTCTCTGTCCCCTCTCCCTACTATTTTCATAACTACTAAATGTTTCTTCTGGAATGTTTGAAGGTGAGGATTTCAGTCTGGGCAACCTGTTAAAAATATGAATTGTTACCATGAACTCTGAGTGGCCTTTTAGCTTTGCTGACAGAAATTTACTCCATGTAGACCCCCCTCCCCAAATTAAGCAGGTAAGGTCATTTGGAGTTGAAACAAGCATGCAGTCGGTGTGTTTGAAAATGAAATTGTAATTAACCTGCTGATGGCTGTGAGGTGTTACCTTGAACTCTGTGTGGCCTCTTGGCACAGCGGCTGAACTTGCTTTATTGAATACCCAGAGACCTGAACAGGTGAAATCAGGATATGTCCGGGGCCAATTGTACTTTTAGAAGAAGATTATATCTATTTTAGTGCCAATTGCAAGAGAGCTGAGAATTAATTGAGCAGCACTAATCAGAAAATAAAAATGGGGTTTGACCATCTATATCTTGGAAAGCATAACATTTATTAAAACTGCTGAAGAAATTATTTTACTTGTCCACTTTGCTAACTGATTATTGAAATAAAGACAGGTTTCTATTCCTAATAGTGGCCTAATACTATTGCAATTTGGAAATTATTTAATATTTACATGTTTAGGAAATGTAATTACCAGCTGAGATCTTTGAAATGTTGCTGAACTCCAAGTAGTCCTTCCACAGGAGGGTTAGATAACTTTTATAGAACTATTCAGAATGTGGAAGGTAAAATCATACAACTTAGCATTAGTTAAGTGCTTAGTTAACTTAGCATTGTTAATGACAAAGTGAGATGATGGGGCCGTCTCACTTTTATTTATGGTATAAAATAAATAAATCTCAAATAAACTTTAACTCCATCTTGTCCATAGAGTATTATTTAAAAGAAATGTGAAAATTCCTACCTTAATCAATTAAATTGAATAATGGTGCTATAATTACTAAGCAAGTTAAAGGACTATCATAAATAGTTCATTACCAGTCACTGTGACACCTTGTCATTACTTTAGACTGGGGGAAAGAATCTATCTCATGCATTGTCAAACTGAATAAAAAAGAACTACATTGTTCTGTTGCCTCTGTCATCACAGCTCTTTCCTCTAATTATGTAATATCATTCCATAGCAAAGTATTATTTATAAAAGCAAAAAATTTGGGTCCCTTCTTGTTTTGGCTAAGAACATCTATTGTGAGACTAAACAAACTGTTAATTTCACTTTGTGATTTTTGGTGGGCTGGTTAAAATGAATGGTCCTGTTAGTCTAATGATAATCTAAAATGGTTTTATTAGTAGGGTGAAATTATTCTATACATGGATTTGGAATAATGTAATTGTTCACATTTCTCCCTAGGTTAAGCATTAAGTGTGTAACACATTGAAGTTTTTCTATTTCAAAAGAAGTATCACAGTACACATACAGCAATTCTACTTTCCCAGCTCCTCCTTTACCTAGCACATAAGCATCCCAATTATATACTCTTGTATCTCTTGTAGACAATTTAGTAAAGAAGAAATCCCATAAGATTAGTGCATTCACAAGGTGCTAACCAATAACTCATGCTTTTGGGGCTAGGGATATAGCTCAGTGGCATAAGTGCCTGCCTGGCAAGTGCAAGGTTCTGAATTTGATGCCTGGTACTGCAAAAGAAAAAAAAAAAAAAAAAAAAAAACTCAGGCTTCTTATTAAGGCAGTGTTTTTGTACTGGGTTAGTGATTATTATTCAACATTGATAGCAAACTAGGTAAATCTTTGTCTTTTGAAAGACAATATTTTGTATTCATTCCATGTATTTTTGTCTCAATTAATTGAAGCTTAGAAATGGACCGTTGTGATTTTGTACACCTTTATGCTATATTTCTATGTAATTTACAATACCTGCCCAAATGTATAGAGCTTCAAGCAATTTTATTTCATTTACCTTATTCTATCAGTCTGATAGTCTTACAGATATAGTCATTCATTTAGAAGCATTACACTTTTTCTCTACTGTTTTACCCATTGGGAGGGTCTCCCTGTCCTAGCGTCAAGTGTTTTTCAGATTTTGCTGTATTCTCTCTAGCATGTTCTTTCATCCTAGTCCGAAGTCTTTACTCTTATGGTATTAATAATCAGTAGCACTCACAGTGATGGCTGACGTATGACAGAACTACACAGGTATCCACATTAATACCACCACTTACTATGAACATTATTAGTGTTATTTTGCATATTTTGTTGTTTGTATTGCTTTTGCATAGTAGGTCCTTCACCACCACTCATTGCTGCTGAAGTGATATTGCTGAAATCCAAATTTGATTAGTCATTCTTCTACCTACAAGTCATTACACTGGACACCTCAGTTGGCCAACCATCAAGATGACCTCCTCTGGAAATACTGTAACATATAGGTAGACTCAGTTAATAATTCAATGATTGGAGAGAAATTCAAGGTGCTTGTATTTTAACTATTACTCCCAAGTAGTCTGAACATTTTCTGATGGCTCTTGCCTACTTAATTGAAACATTTGAGAGAAGGCAGACCAGTATATAGAAAGTATACAGCGAATCAAAGATTACACAACCTGGCCATTACCTGCAGGGAGGGTCCTAAAACCTTGATTTAGATGTACCTCATTAGAGGTCACCTTTTGGGTCACCTTGCCTGCCATTCCAGCTGCATGTCTTATTCCCATGACATACCCACAACAAATTTGTTACAGTTCTCTGAAAATAACATAGCAGAGCTTCTCCCTTCTTGCAAGGCATTTTGTTCTCTGACAAACATTTACTCAATTTTTAAAATTTAGGTCAGATGTTTCTTCCCTTGGAAGAAACTCCTCTGGTTTGAGTGGAAATAATCATTGCTGTGGTAGTTGGTGAGATCTAGAGTCCAAAGTAGCTCACATAGATAGATATGAGGGCAACTTGACTATCACTAGGCCCTGAAAGTCTTCAGTCTCATCTTTTACTTCCTCTTTAATCCAATGTGACTTTCAGAAAATGAAAATTTGGCCTTAGTTTTCTGCAATGTTTTTGACTAATATTTATTGAATGTTTTTGTATTTTGAGACAGAGTCTTGCTATGTATTTGGGGCTGGCCTTGAACTCACTATATGTAGTCCAGGCTGACCTCAAATTTACAGCAATACTCCTACCTCATCCTCCCTAATACTGGCATTATTGGCATGTGCCAGTATGCCCAGCTTGGCTGATATCTTAATAGAAGGGAATTTGTCAGTACTTTGATCTTGTTTGTACCTTTAATCATTCTCTAGTAGAATTCAAGAAATGACCAGTTCTATCAATAATTAATATCAAAGAACAAGGATAGTAACATCCCATTCTGGCCAGGTGTGGGGCTTTCCCTGTTAGCCAATCCCCAAGCCCCCAAATCCAGAAGCACAACTCCCCCACATGCCTCCTATCCCATGGGAGATAATACTGAGTAAATTAGTAAATCAATAAGCAAATCAGCATATGGATAACAGAAACCCTTGAAATTTGATCTTGTGTTTCTTTTCTTGTCACTGAGAATTATTATATTCTCCAGGTCTATCTAAGCAGGTCACAGAAGTAATGCAGAAGGAACTAGTGAAGGCTGCCACTTTATAGGCAAGGAAAACAAGGCATGCAGGGTTAAGTAGTGTGTGGGTTGTCTTTTGGTAGGTTCAGGTACAGGTCAGTGCAGTGATGAGGAAAGCACCCAGGTATCCTTGACAGATCAGTCGTTTTGCTAAGCACCCAATTTCTCCACCCTGGGCAGCTTAACTTGTGCCAGTAATCCCAAGGATTTTCTGAATGAATTACTATAATTGGATTTAATTCAGAAAAGGGATGTTTCCTGTATGCACCAAATGGGCTACATACTGGATTCTTTTGCTTAGATGATAGGGAGGAGAAACCTAACAGGAAATACATCTTTGCAAATTAGAAGGGTTGATGAGCTGTGTCCTGCAAACATTGGGCACTTATCCAAGGTGAACTTCTCGCGACCCCTTGGCACCTTGGCTCACCTCATTGCACTTCACAGCCAAGAAGCATACCAGGTGGATTCACTTTCCTACCCTCCTGATAAGGCAGTAGGACCTTGCCACACCCAGGCTCTGCTCTAGTCTCCTTCCCTGCTTCCTCTGACCCCAGGTCTGATAAAACTCCAGAGTGATAATGCTATTGAGGTACAGGCTGTAAACCATATCAGTAAGTACGTAGGTGGAGGGAGGGGAGGAAAAAGCAAAAAGGTCAAGTGGAGAGTTCAGCTTCACCCTTAGTTGACCTTGGCAGCATGTGGAGTAGAGAAGAAATTGCCAGGAACTTTCAGCAATTTTTTTTTAGTATTGTTTTGACTTGGCTTTGCTATAGAGCAACTTTTGGGAACTAGGGAAAAACATAGTTCATTGTGAAGTGCAGGTGCAGTTTTGATCTTGAATCATAATGTGTTATGATATATGTACAAATACAGACATATTTGTCAGGATGAGAATCCTACTTTAACACATATATAGGTACACAGGCTACTTTACCTTGTATAATACTAGCAACAACTTTATGAAGTGTTTTAACAGAAAGATAAGTTAGACCTTCCTTTATCTCCCTCTCCTTTAATCCATGTCTTTCATTTTCTCACTTTCTGCCTCATTCCATGTGCTATCCTTCTGTTATGAAACATCTCTGCAGACAAATCAACT
>PVKA01015892.1:40000-49060 GCA_004027165.1 Ctenomys sociabilis
CTTGATTAAAATTTAGTATATTTTATAGGTCAGGGAATTCCCCTATCCCACCTACCACATCTACGAGGTGAAAATTTATTTGCTTTTGCATTTCTTTGTTATTTATAAACTTTTTTTATGTCAGAAGATACTTTTGCCTGACTAATTAAGTGTTGACATTTCAACTGGGACGTTCAAAAAAGCTATCTGACTGCACTGAACCTCCTAAACACCCCAGTAGCTACTCATATGCTTTGATACTCCTCTTAGTAGATCCTCAAGACATTTTCTCAATTTTATTACCTGAGAGTACGTCTTATTTCCTTTTTGGGCCAGTAGAAAGGCCCATTCTAAATTTTATTTAGAATAAGAACATTATATTTTACTTATTCCTTTTACCATCCTCAAAACTATTATCCATATTAAAGGAGCATCCTCTTGCTTTTAAAAACCATTTAGTTATTTTTAGTATGATATAGGGAAAGAATTATGGTCTTAAGAATCAGGGAGAGCTGTGTCCTATTTCTGTCTGTGCTACTACCTGCTTGTGTTAAGTGTGAGCAAGTAATCTGACCTTTTGGGTATCCATTTCATCAATTGTAATTGAAGGCATTTAGCTATGGGCCTATGCCTAAGGCATTACATTTCATTTGTGATGCCACATTTGAAAGAGGCTACTGATGAAGTACACTTAAAAGAAAAACACTTTGGTGTTGTTTATGAGTATACTTACCAGAACATGTAATTGAAATTGTAGGAAAAGCAGATTGTCTCAGTGGAAGAGAAAGACTTGTTAATAGCTAGAAGTCTCAAAAATTATAGCAGCCTGTATATTCCTATAACTAGAAGTATGCAAGCAGAAAGCAGATTCCTACTTATAAGAGGTGTTTTATTGAGCAGCAAATTGTTCTAAATGATTCCAAAGGTCCTTTCCAATGCTAAAGCTCCATGATTTTGTTAGCCAAACTCAAACACTTTCCAGCCTTTACTTCTGTGATATGAAAAGATCTATAAATTTTAATAAACTTTTCTTGAAATCCTAAGTAGAAAAAGAATAGATAAAGACATATTGCATTATACCTTTCCAATCTGATGGGCTTCTCGGCCTCTGATGTGATCACAGTTCCCTGGAGAGGGTGCTCCACGCATATTATTTGGCTTGTTCTCCCTCCCTCCAAGCACATCTGCCACTTTTTTTTTTTCTTTCTTCATCTTAGTGATTTTTTTTTTTATTTCTTTGAATCTTTACAGGTGGTAGCAATTTTGGTTCATCTGACTTGATGGTATGAAATTCTAAATAGTTGGGGTCATTTGGAATGATTACTTTTTTCTTTGTATTCTGGGATCCTGGGGGAGTATGTTTGGAGCTGCTTAGTTTATAGTCCTTGTCAACATAAACTCTATTCATCTTCCCATCTCTCTGAAGAATAGACAGAGGAGGGTTCACGATACCACACATGTCATGCAGCAGACACATTCAAAGTCATACAGAATTATAGTAGTCATTAAACTGGATAAATTTAGTAAGTTTTATATTTCCCAAATCAGTGGTTCAGGGAAAGATATTCTATAGATTTTAACCAGATAGAAAATAAGACCTGTTTCCTTCTACAGTCTTTTGTTCAGGAAGCTGCTGGAATATGCTCTTGCATGTGGGAATATCTTCACCTCACCATCCCCCCAAGGATTAAGTTACCAAGAATTGCAGCTATTACAAGGAAATTGCCAAGATCTTCTCTGTTCTCTTATCAAATGATCTCAATGGCTCTTTTTACTTCCCCCATTCTCCCTGCTGAAATATGCTGGAGCCTATGTTGTATATGAGATTCTTTTCCATTACTTTTTCAGGTGTTTGAAATCCTGTCTAGATTATTGGGCATGGGGCAGGAAAAGGGAATCTTTGAACTTGATCTGCATGGTGACATTTTTTAAACCAATCTCTCCTAACTTCACAGAGGTATTGCTAGTGATCTTTTGTTCCTAATTGTTGTCTCACACAAAACCATATGACCCTTAAAAGAATGTATTTTTTAAAATGAGATAGTCAGTTTCTCTTAATGTCTTAATCAGCATCACCTCACCTTGTAATTTCAAAGTCCAGTCTCCATGAACCATATAGCATCCCCTTATATACACGCACACAGTTCAATTTCCCTTCATATTTATAATATGCAACTAGAGTAACTGCTTTATTATTATGTATAAACTTTGTTATATATAAACTTGAAGGAGCTCAATCTCTGCTACTGTTTCTCAAAGAATAGAATACATGCTAGGGTGACATTAGCTGAAGCTAAAGTACTCTGATAAAAAGTGGGCTGATTAGAGATATGAGAGCTCTTACACATTGTTGATGGGAGTGTACAGTGGTACAACAAATATAGAAAATGGTTTGGAAATTTCTTGTGATTTAAACATACATCCATCTTTTAACCTAACAATTCTGGGAATGTATCCAAGTTGAAACATTTGATCACAAAATGACTTGTGAAAGAATGCTAATTACAGCTGTATTCATCGCTGGAAAAAACTGAAACAGCCTATGAGTCTACCAATCTGAGAGTATATAAAATGTGGTATTTCGTATAATGGAATACTATTTTCAATAAAACAGGATTAACTACTGATATGTAATATCTCTAAAATGTATTGAATGGAAGAAATCTTAGCATAAAGAATTTGTGGTCTTATGTCAGATGTTATAAGTGACCATCTATAATATTCTTGAATCGAGCAAAATTAACATAGATTAAAAAAATTAAAACAATGGTTGTTTTTGAAGGATCAGGCTGAGCGATAGAAATAACCTTTAAAAATTTACTTCAACTGCATACTTAAATTTGTATATTTCATTCCATGTAGCTCTTACTCCAAAATAAAAAGTAGAACTATTAACAAATTGAGTTCTAATTGATGATATATATATAATATATATATATATATAATGAAATTGTCTGCAACTTCAAAATACATAAAAAAACTTGATTAATATATTTATAATAAAACAAGCAGTGAAATATAAATTGTAGAAGTTGAGTGTGTGAATATTTGCTGTTAAATTGTATCAGCTTTTCTTTAGTTTTTCAGGAAATGTTGATAGGGTGTGGTTGAAACTAGTATCAGCCATAAAGACAAAAAGCCAAACTTAAAATTTTTAGTGAAGTAAATTTTACATCTGTATGTAGAGGCCTTCTAATATACCAGTACCATTGTTGCTGTTATTTATTCATTCATTTATTCAATCTGTTTTCTTAGAGTGCCTGTGCTGTGTCCAGTGCTGGGGGGCATCAGGATAAATATAAACCCTTCTTCTCATGGAGCTCACAGTCCAGTGAAAAGGATGCTTCTAAGCTGTTCATGCTGATCTTCCCATAAAGACAGAACTGCTTCCTTTTATCTTTTTTTTTAGTAACCTGAGAATGTAAAAAGAAATAATTGAGAGAATTGTAGGCCTCTTAGGTTTAGAGAATGCATAAGAATCTAATCACAAGTAGACATTAAGCTTTAAATTAGCTTACAGACTAAAATTTAATGAGTGAGCCAGCCTCTTCCTAAAAGTCTCAGGATGGAAGTTCCCTTGTGGGAACAGTCCAAAACTACCTGTATGAGATATTCCCAACTGCCTGATTGAGATATTTCTAAGCCTACTTATCTATAGCTCTTCAAAGAGACTGAAATAGTAGAAACCAGAAAATTGTCTAAGACTATCATACTCATCCCCCGCAACTTTATGCTATCCTGTGACTATAGGCTGTGGTGACTAGCAGAGCACTGGGAAACTGGGTGATTTGGAGTCAACAGAAAAAAATAACTCCTGCTTTGATCTTCCTCAAGATAGTGAGGCATCAGTGTTTCATTGATCTTTCTAAGTCTTTCTAAGTCTAAGAATTCACAAATCCTGCTTCCATATGATTCTTCTGGTAGCTGACAGACATGTAATTCAAGTTTTATGTGTTAATGGGCCTTGTTAACACACCATATTCAGCTTATGGTAAACATAAGAATGATAGATTAACTTCAGCATTGACTTAATGACCATAAATTAATAGCACTTTTTCATTCTACTAAGGTTAGGTTTACTTAGGATCAGCTAATTTAAAAGATTAAATTTGGGCTCTAAAACAAATATAACTATCCATTCTGAATATTGTCAAAGATTAAATTCAGGAGAGAAAAAGTTAATCCCGGAGCCAAGAGCATAATCCAAAACTGGGTTTGAAAACAAAAGCACTTGTTTAGTCAAACTGGGATCTTTCTGAAGAGAAAGAGAGAGAGAAAGATGTGTTTTACTTTTTACTCTGTATGACTTTTGAAACATGGAAATGATTTTGTGAATATTATTTTCAGATGTGGCAAATCTATGTTGGAGGGACTAGCTTCTATGCAGACACTGAAGAATAACTATTTCACCTGGCCTAGCTTATATCACATGTGCTTTCCTTTTGTGAAGAGAAAGCACTTTGCACCGTCATTTTGTTTATCATGTATGATGAGTTGGGGCAGGAAGGAGTCAGCCTGAGGACACCGACTGCGTTTGCAGAACAGAGGACAGTAAGGGTTAAGTTAGCCCCACATTCTGTGCCCCTGGAACCAGCAATAAATAGGTTCCAGATACTCACTTTTGTATTCAGCTTCCTTGTATTCTTAGATACATATGAAGTATCATGCAGATACTTAAGTGCTGAAAACTATGGAATGGGTCTCTAATCCAAAATGTATAATGTAGCACCAGAAGAGATTCAGTAACTGTCTAATCTTGTGATTCCTAAACATGGTGAATCTTGAATTACATGGAAGCTTTTTTAAAAAACAGATAGATTTCAGGGTCATAATTCTAATATAGAATCTACTAATATAGAATCATTGGCCCTGGGGCAGTGTGCTAAAGACTGGGAATCTGTAATTTGAATTTCCAAGATGACCAGCCAGTTGTGATTGTCATCTGTACTCACCACTCCTGTTTGCCGTGTCACATATATGGCACCTAATGTGCAGAGAGTTTGTAATCTTCCACAATCACACAACTAAGCCAGAAGCAGAACTCCAGGCTCTTAATTCTTATTCCAGTGCCTATTCATTGTACCTTGAAGGAACAGTTGCAGAGACCAACTATTTCATGTTTTTCCTCTGAACTGATAACATCTATGTTCTCCAGACTTTAGTTACTTTATCTGCCAGTGGTTTTATAATATCTGCATTGCTGTATTTCTTATGGCTGCCAATGTAGTGGTTTAAAATAAGAGAACATTATTTTTTAACAGTTCTAAATCAAAAATCAAGATGTCAGAAGGTCTGTGTTCCTTCAAAACCTCTGCAGGATAATTCTTCTCACATCTTCCAACTTCTTAACTTTCAGCTTGCTTAATTAACTTCAGTCTCTTTTCTTTTCAAAGGATATTTGCCGTTGGAATTGGGCTCCATCTGATTGATCCACAATGATTTCATTTTGAGATTTTTAAAGTACATGAACAAAGATTCTCTCTTCAAATAAGTCCCATTCACAGGTGTTAGAGGTTAGCACTTGGACACACATTTTGTATTTTTTGGAATCGCCATTCAGCCCACTATAGTTCACCCTCTGGCCCTCAAAACTTCACATATATCTCATGTGCCAAGTGTGTTTACTCTTGTATGTCTCCTAGTGTTTTAACCCATTATAGCGATAATTCTGAAGTCTCATCTGAATAGCATCAGTTCAAAAATCCCAAATTTATCACCTAAATTATCTATATCAAACACAGTTAAGACTTTGGATATGACCCATCCTAGGACAAAAGTCTTGTCTATATATCTTTAAGCCTAGAAAATACTTACTGCCTTCAAAATACAGTAATAGGATAGGAATAGGGAGGTATTTCTATTCTAAAAGGAAAAAAAAAAAGAAAGAAAGAATGTAGAGGTTGCCAGTTCCAAGTAGTTTGAATCCAACAAGACAATTCTATTAGGTTTCAAGGCTTGGGACTAATTCTCTGTGGCTGTTGACTATACTTTCTAGACACAAAGCTCTACCCCTTTGCCTGTGGCTACCTCATCAGGCTCTATTTCTACACCCCTGACTCCACTCTACTGGTCATTCTTCCTTTTATTGAAGGATAGCACCTATTTTCAGTCTAAGTAGTTTCATTTTCTGCTTGTAGAATTTTTGAGGTCCAGACAGGTCTCTTTAACCTGTTTCCATCCCCTTTAGTCAAGTAATAGTGTCACTTACGATACACACTTATTTAAAACCTTATATATATCTTGTGTATGTCATGAGACAGAAGAGTCTTTTATGCCCCTTTCCTGGATCACCTTATCTCTCTTCTTGGCTGTGGCTTTGCTGAGGTGGTTGAGTAAATCAGTAAGTCACTTACGAAATCTCCCACCAAAAGGTTGTCCAGCTATACCTTTTTATTTATTTCATGAGCATACTTTCCTACCAGTATGTTTCTAACTTTGACATCCTTCACAATCTGGGTAGACCAAATTCTCCTAAATAAAGTACAGATTCCTTTCTTCATAATATTTTATTTTCTTCTTCAATTTATCTCTTTTCTCCCATGGTTTATCATTACTAATGAAAAGTCAGGCTATTCCTTAAATATTTTACTTGGAAATTTTTACCATTTACCTCAGTGAATTACACTAATTTATCATTTGCAAGTTCCACTTTCCACCTACTGCAGAACACAGTTCACCCAAGTTTTCTGTCACTATGTAACAAAGATAATTTTTCCTTCAGTTTCCAGTAATGTGTTCATTTTGAAACCTCATCAGAAGCTCCTAGAATGTTATATTTCTATCTTTGCTAAGGTAATGGAAACTTTCTGTAATATACTCCTTATTTCTGAGCCCTTCTGAGAATTACCTCTATCTTTTGTTGTTTTTTTTTAACATTTTCATGGCCAGAATTACTGCTCAGTGGCACAGCACCAGCCTGGCAAGCTCAAGGTTCTGAGTTCCATTTTTGGACCCTCCGCAACAAAATTTTTTTTCATTTTTCTTAATACATGCTTGTAGTACATAATGATCATAGTAATTTTGGGGAATTGATACATGCCCATAATACATCTTAATTCTTTTTCCTCCTTCCCCTCTGCCTCCATTTTGCCAGCAGCAGATGCATTTATTTATCATATAACTCTTTATAAATTATAATATATATAGCTTAACAGCCATATTAACAGGCTAAAAACATATAAAACACATAAGACATTATATTAAATTAAGGTATACTTTTAGATGCACTGTACTTGCTGGATTACAATACAGATTTAGATTTGAACTCAGATCAATCAGACTGAAAAACTGAAGCTTAGTCTATGTCACATTACCTTCTAATTCAGACTAGAGCTTATTAGAGCACATTCCTGTGACATAGCAAGTACACATAACACCCCCCAAAACAAACACACACAAACAAATATGACCAAGAAGAATGTTTACATAGGTAATAGTGTCAAACATTTCACCTTTGTTTGTATAAATGCCATTAAATAAAGTTGTGTAATTTCCAAAAATAGCTGTAACTCTTCCTATGGCTCCTGTGACCACCTTCCCTTTCCCATGTTCTAATATTACTCAGGATTTACCCACTTGGGGGATAATACTGTATAAAGTGCACATGGTAAGGAAAGTAATCTGGCAAGGAAACATTTGATTCTACTTGAAAGGGGACAAAATTATAGGGAAAAGCCCTAAAGAAAACAGAAAAGGGTAGGACTGACTGTACAAATGAAAGGACAGGGTAGTGCATTATATCAGAAGAGAGAAAAGGTACAAGCCAAGTGGCAAGCAAGGGTGCTGTTGGATTTCATGGTGATAAAATTGTATAAACAAGTATCTGATAATGTGAACAACTACTTTGAAGATAACAATATGCTATATAACAACCATTGTTAATTTTTAAAAAATAGTAATGATGATGTTGATCAGGTATAAAGTTGTTTAAACATTACCTTTGCTAAATATTAAGTGAGAAAGTTCAAAATTTTATTTCAATTAGCCACATACACATTGTTCAATATATTTATGCTTTTTCTGTAGGGATAATTTTAATATGGGCAAAAGTGTATTTACCTGAAACCTATTTA
This sequence comes from Ctenomys sociabilis, assembly GCA_004027165.1. NCBI lineage: Eukaryota > Metazoa > Chordata > Mammalia > Rodentia > Ctenomyidae > Ctenomys > Ctenomys sociabilis. Next base: position 48,052 of record PVKA01015892.1, read on the forward strand.
TCTCAAGTGCTGTTAAAGTCATGGTTTCAGGTTTCATCTGTCATTTTTTTCTTTTAAACATATTTTAGTAGAGAACTATAGGTTCTCACCATACAGACTGAATTTGTAGTGACCCTCCTGTTTTCAGCCTTCCAAGCACTGGGATTACAGGCACGTGCCACATGTTCAGTCTGTTTTGTAAAATTTTATTTTATTTTTAATTTTATTTGTTTGTTTGTTTATTTATTTATTTATTTTGCAGAGCCAGGGATTGAACTCAGGCCCTTGTACTGCCAGGCAAGCGCTTATTCAACTGAGCTAAATCCCTAACCTCAATTTTAATTTTTAAAAAATGTATTGTACTTTTTTTTCTTTTCTTATTAATGATGAAATTTAAATTACTTCCCTTATACCCACAGTCGTATTCCACTAATCAGCCTCTGATCACTTCTAACTCTCTTGCAACTTCATGGCTTCTGTTCTCCTGGATTTGGTGTGTATTTGTACTGACTTCTGCAGCACTAACCTATCTGGCTTGGATATGACAGCATATATGTCATCATATGCCTTCCTTCCAGATAAGGCATTTTTTTTTCAGTTTTTTCCTTTTTATTAAAAATGTACAATTTATGCTTATGGTAAAAACAAGAACAACAACAAAAATCCCTATCAAACAGAAATGACATTCATAGAAAAGTTGTATCCCTCACTTCCCAGTCTCAGTCCCCTCCCAGGAGTTACTCTAGGACTGTCCTTTCCATAAATACTACTTTAAAAAAACCATATGTGCTTTTTTTTTTTTTTTTTTTTTTTTTTTTTTTTTTTTTTTTTTTTTTTTTTTTTTGTAGTACTGGGGATTGAACTCAGGACCTTGCATTTGCCAGGCAAGCACTTATTCTATTGAGCTATCTCCTTAGCCCTCACATGTGCTATATTTCATGGATGTTTTCCATACTAGCACAGACTCCCTCCTTTATAGACTGGCTAGTTGATTCATTCAACCTATTGCTTATGGGTGGCCATTTTGACT
>PVKA01015893.1:0-49070 GCA_004027165.1 Ctenomys sociabilis
TTTTTTTTTTTTTTTTTTTTTTGCGGAACCAGGGATTGAACTCAGACACTTTGCGCTTACCAGGGAAGCACTTATTCTACTGAGCCATCTCCCTGGCCCCTGGCCTCAAACTTGTGATCCATCTGCTTCAGACTCCCAAGTGTTGGGATTACAGGTGCACACCACCACACCCTGTCCAATCAGAAGTCTTTAAGAGTACTACAGATTACCCCAGGAGGAAGAAAGTCAACATTTAATGAAAACCATGGGAAGGATTAAATAGCATTTAATTCCCAAAATAGCTCTCTGTTTCTTTCTTTTTTTTTTTTTAATTTTGCATCAGAGATTGAACTTGGGACCTTGTGCTTGCCAGGCAGGTGCTTCTGTCACTGAGCTATATCCCCAGCCAGGGTTTCTTTTTTCTCTAAATAAATTTTAAATTTTAATATAGTTTTAGGGCTATAAAAAGCTGCAAAGATAGTATAGAGTTGCCTGAGAAATTTTTCACAGTTTCCTTGGTGTTAAAATCTTATATTGGCATGGTACACTTGTCATAACTAAGAAATCAACACAAATACTATACTAGTACCTAAATTCTACACTTTACCCTAATTCCTGTACATTTTCCCTCAGCAACTTCTTCTGTACCAGGATTCCATCTAATTGTAAGGATTTATTAACTAATTTGAGTTCCATATCCCAGAGATGGAAACTGAGGTTCAGAGAAAGATAACTTAAGTTCACCCTGCTGAGCAGAGCAGTGTTTCTGAACTGTTTTATTCCAGCCAAAACCTTTCCCATGTGCTAGCCACCCTCTCTCCCAGCACGACCAGTCCAAAGGCTCTTCTGAGAGACTTGATACAGCTGGGAAAACTTGCCATTCTTTGATTTCTTGTTGATGCTGCCTCTGCTTGACCTGGCCAAATATAGGGCCTCCGTTATACTCAGATCATAAATCTAGCCTAGAACAAAGGCGGACTCTGATGTCATGGATCCTAGCAACTAGCTGAGAGTCTCTCAGTCTGCAAGCTTTTGAGTACCTCATGCGTTACTGGAAATAACCTCTTTTGCTCTCCAGCTGCCTTGTGTTCTGATTTGTTGACCCCTAAAGCTTCTACCTTGGGGAGAGCTAAAGAAGCCTAAGAATTAGCATCCTAGGGCTGAGAAACAGTGCTGAATGTCATCCCTAAAGTGGTCCAGGAAAAGTTCCATGATGAAAGAGGAGCATAAAATTTCCCAAGGTGACATTTGCCCCAGAACTGGACACTTTTCTAAGAAGGGCTTTCGCATACACAAATCTACAGTACCCTGTTGCTCTCTGGGGAAGAATCCCCAGGGTACATCTCCATGGTGCTATTTCCTATAAAACTACAGACCGGTTATGTAAGAACTGGATAACTTTTAATCCCTTGCAGTCTTAAATTTATCCCAGAATTTTGTTTTAGAGGTTTTTAATGAATAATCTAACACTACCTTCCTTCTTTTTTTTGGCAGAACCGGGAATGGAACTCAGGCCCTTGTGCTTGCCAGGGAAGCGCTTATTCCACTGAGCCATCTCCCTGGTCCCTATTACCTTCCTTCTATGGGTAATCTATCTCCTTCCTATCTTATTATTATTATTATTTTTTTCTGTACTTAGATCTTTAATCTTGTGGAAAACACTCACATTTTGGTTAACCAGAACATGTAGATAAAAAAATAGAGAGGTTTCACTTAAAACCTAGAACTTTCATCTAATATTCTTCTTCCTATCTATGATCTCCTCTGCTTGATCTTTCTGATGGGTCAGGAAGAGGGCTTGATCTCATACCTTGCAATCCAGAGAATTCTGAGAGACTCATACTATTGGAAGGGTCAGAGCTCCTCATTTCCATTTCTGTGCGGAGTGAGGCAATCTCCATCTCATATTCCCCTCGAATGCGCTCCATGTCATCAAGTTCATTCTGCATCCGGCAGAGATCTTCCTGCAGGGATGCGATGTCGTTTTCATGTTCGGTTGCAGAATCTGCTGAAGCCTGTCGCAGATTCTGGATCTCAGCTTGGGCCAAGTGTAGCTCTTGTTCTATTTCCTTAAGTTCATTTTCCTTCTGACGTTCCAACAGGGAAATCTCTTCTCGTAGATGCCGCAGCTCCCCTGCAAGGCCCAAAGGCTAAGATGGTCAGGAGGGTAAGTGAACTAACCTATCATGTTTTACATACAAAGTTAAAGGCAGTTTTTTCTTTGCCTGGAAACTCCTAATAACCTAGACAATACCCTATCCAAGAGGTAAAGTGCCATATGGCATGGAATGAAAAGAATACCTATGGAAGGAAAAGAATACCTATGAAAGGAACCGGAGGAATACATAGTAAGGTGCTGTGTAAGGCAGATTTTGAGGTCTCATATGGAGACAAACAATTAGGGCTACTGTAAAAAAGGAAAAAGTGCTTCAAAGGAACCACTTCACAGTTAAACACCAAACTCTGATTGACAGTATTCTTTTGCGTGCGCACATGTGTATGTGTGTGTGTGTAATGGGGGGTTGAACTCGGGACCTTGCGCTTGCCAGACAGGCAGTTATGCTCCTGAGCTATCTCCCTGGCTCTGGTTGACAGTATTCTACTGATTCTCTGAGCCTTTCTAAAATTTCTTTGGCTAAAAATTTGTCACACAAGGGTCAGGAAGGTGGCTCAGTGGAATAAACGCTTCCCTGTCAAGCACAAGGGCCTGAGTTCAATCCCTGGTTCCACAAAAAAAAAAAAAAAAAAAAAAAAAAAAAAAAAAAAAAAAAAAAAAAAAAAAAAGTTACACAATATTTTTACCTACTCATCCTGGAAGTTTTATTTATTTATTTATTTAGTATTTTAGGGAAGGGTCTACAGGGTGTTCAGGGTCTCACTACTAGATCAGACTCATAGTGATCCACCTGTTTACAGCTTCCCAAGAGCTGGGATTATAGGCATGTGCCACCATGCCCAGTCTCAAAAGGTATTTCTTTTTTTCTTTTTTTTTTACAGACCTGTGAATTGAACTCAGGGCCTTGTGCTTACCAGGCAAGTGCTTATTCTATTGAGCTATCTCCCCAGCCCCATCCTGAAAGTTTTAGAAATTACAGATTCAGAGCCCCCTCCCCCAAACAATTATAGTAAGTACTGGACCCAAAACAATATATATTTAGAGTTTCCAGCTGTAATTAAAATAAATTCTTCACATGATAATAAAAAATAGAAAAATAACCTAAATATTTACTAATAAGGGATTGTTTAAATTAATGATAGTTAATAGAATATCATGTAACCATTTTAAAGTGGCAAATCTATAGTGAAGATATAAAAAGTTTTCTTATTAACTAGAAAGTAAAATATATGGAAAACTTAATGTTGCAAAAAAATTGATATGTATAGTATATAATACACAAATGTACAAATATCATAGAATAACTATGCCTTCTTCTGGAAGTGTTTATGCCTCAAGCTACCAAGGACAGTTGCTTCAGAGAGGGCTAATATGTGGCACAGTATTTTGCTTTCATATATATTTGTGCTATATTTTTTTTGGCAGAACCAGGGATTGAACTCAGGCCCTTGTGCTTGCCAGGAAGCGCTTATTCTACTGAGCCATCTCCTCAGCCCCTATTTTTAAAAAATATTTATTTATGTATTTATTTGGTACAGGGTCTTTCTATGCAGCTCAGACTCTGTGATCCTCCTGTCTCAGCCTCCCCAGCACTGGGATTACAGGCATGTACCACTATGCCCCGTTTCAGTGGTGGGCATGGCACACCTGGGGTTCCAATGCTGGCACACGTGTGGTACCAGGGATCAAATCTGGGTCCTTGAGCTTGCCAAGGTGGAGACAGAAGGATTGCCTTGAATTTGTGGTCAGTTTGGACTACATAAGTGAGTTCAAAGCCAGTCTGCATTACATAGTGAGTCCTTGTCTCAGAAAAACAAAACAACAAAAAAGCCACTGACACCAACAAAAACTCCAGATCTGGGAGCCAAGATTAGGAAATTAACAAGGATGAGAGGGTCAGGAATTAATGAGGACTGAAAGGGTCATGGCTTTCCCACAAACTATCTGCAAAAGACACTCTCCCCATGCTTCATTAAAAAAAAAAAAAAGGTAATTTTTATTGCACTTTAGGGAGTATGGATTATTGGAAATTATTTGGGACACAAAACTGCCATGCCTCATTTTGCTCACCATTCAGATTCCAACTTTTCCTAGCTTCCCCTCTCACCACCTCAAAACTTTAACAGGGGGAAAAAAAAAATAGAAGTCCTCTATTAAATGCCTTCACATACACCTGGTACTTTGCAGTGTGGGCATGTGTGTGTGTGTGCATCTATCAGTGTGTGTAGATGGTCTCTTCCTCAATCTGTTATGAGCTTGAGGAAGACAGGAACATGTCCATTTTGCTCACCATTACAGGCCCAAGAATGTAATTCAATAAACATTTTCTGTATTCATGCATAGATGAGGTAGGGGTTCATCAACTCAACAAACCTGTACTGCTTTTTCCATATGTATACAGACACATTTAGGTATTTTTATAAAAATCCAAAGAGAACTTAGATACTTTATAAGACAAATTTAGGCTGTGTCAACGTATGCCTATAGTCCCAGCAAGAACTCCAGAGGCTGGGGGAGGAGGGAGAGTCACTTGATCTTAGGAGTTTGAGATCAGCTAGCGCCACAAGACAGAGACAGTGCCAGGAAGATAGCTCAGTAGAATAAGCACTTGCCTGGCAAGCGCAAGGACCTGAGTTCAGTCCCTGGTACCGCAAGAGAGAGAGAGAGAGAGAGAGAGACAGACAGACAGACCGTGAGAAAGGTAGACTGATTCGGACAGACAGGCAAGCTACCTCAAGCTACAGTTTCTGATCCTACACTTTTGAGCTCAAATGTGTAGCACCAGCAGCTTCTTTTCCACTAATCCTTTTCTACAATGATCCTAGCCACTACTGTTGACCAGCCCTAGAAAGTCCTCTTAGGTTCTTTGACAAGTCATATCCATTACTCTACTGGCTGGCTCCATTCCCATTATTAAACAGCCAGAGAGGTCCGTGTTGACTCCGGGGGTGGCGGTTAGGGGCAGCCCCCGAAACCCAACGTGCCCTCGGTCTTGGAGTACAAGTCTTCATAAGTACTCTGGGGTCTGGCTCTAAAAGGGCCTTCACAGACCCTCGGGGCAGGGCTGGGAGGTCTACAGGGCGGGGCTTATCCGCAAATGGGCCCTGAGGCCAGAACTAATTTCAGAGAGCTGGTGCCGGTTGACTATGGGGCTCAGCCCACGGGATGATGCGTGGAGGCCATGAATCTGGCGGCTGGACAGATGGGTCAAGTCTCACTCACAAGTTATTGCCTCCATCTCGCTGGCCCCCCACTAGCGGTGTCCCTGTGGCGGGGGGGGGGAGGCGCCTGCCCGCCGCCAGGCAGGTCCGGCCCCGGAGGGGCTGTGGCGGACGGGACTGGCCACTGACCACCAGCTACCCGAGGCCGCGCGCGCCCCCTCTTGCGGGAAACGCGCCAGCGCGAGGACCAGCTCAGGTTCCCCGGTAGGGCGGGGCATGGGGGCGGCCCCGCCCACACACAGCCTAGGTGGGGAGACAGAAGGCACCCTGGAAACACTGCACTTAAGGAGCTTTACCTTCCCAGATAGTTCATACTCTCTGACTTTCCCTCCTACTGGAAGAATGTTCCTTCTCCAGGCACTCCTTGCTCCTTTCCATCTTTTCTTTCTTTACACATAATCTAGTATTTCCTACCTTTACAAAAAGGACTTCTCTTGACCCTACTTCTCTTCAGAATGACTATTAGAATGATCTGTACTCACCTTTTCCTCTTTTTTTTTTTTTTTTTTTTTTTTTTTTTTTTTTTTTTTTTTTTTTTTTTTTTTTTTTTTTTTTTTTTTTTTTTTTTTTTTTTTTTTTTTTTTCTTTTGTCTTTTTGAGGCAGGGTCTCACTATGCAGTTCAGGCTGGCCTTAAGCTCACTTTGTAGCTCAGGCTGGTCTTGAACTCACAACATTCCTCCTGTCTCAGCCTCCCGAGTGCTGGGATTACAGGCATGCGCCACCACGCCTGGCTTTCACCTTTTCCATTTGACCTCCTATTTCCTCTTCAGTCCCAATCCAGCTAGTGTTCTATTTGCTTGAAAATATCTCAGGGTGTGCCATCCTGCCAACTCCAATGGTCACCTCATTTGCCTTAGCAACTTTTGAACTTTTTTTTTTTTCGGAACCAGGGATTGAACTCAGGCCCTTGCACTTGCCAGGCAAGCACTTATTGTACTGAGCTATCTCCCTGGCCCAACTTTTGAACTTTTGACACAGTGGGTCATCTGTCACCTTGAAGAACTTTCTGCTCTTTGCTTCTGGACAGCATGACACACCTCTGGAGTCTCCTACCTCAGTTCCTTTCACCCATTTCTTCTGAAGTGCACCTATAAATATCAGTGTTTCTGGGATCGGAACTTTTCTTCTCCTCTTCTCATTTTCCATATGATAGCATCACCATCTTCCTGAGGTCGGGCTGGCTTGGCATGTGGTGCTGGGGATCGAACCACTGTAACCTGCGCCTGCCTAAGCGAACCAGGGATTGAACTCAGGCCCATGCGCCTGCCAGGGAAGTGCTTATTCCACTGAGCTATCTCGTCGGCCCCCCCTCTCATGGTTTCTAATGCCAGCAAAATGCTAATAACTACCAAATCTCTACCTCAGCCTGAACCTCTCCACTGGTTCTGGATTCTTATGTCCAATTGCCTCCTTGACACAGACACTTCGGTATCAAACTCATCAGGTGGTAAACATTTTAAATCCTTAATGGTCCCCTCAGTCTTAAAATTTGTTGCGTGCTAGATTTCTCCCATCCCAGTGAACAATGCATCATCCATCCAGCTTCTCCAGCCTTTGTTATTCTTCATTGAATTCATTATCAGCTCTTGCAGTTTCCCTCTTCAACATATATTCCTTTCTTTAATTTTTTAAAAAATTCATTTATTTATTACAGTGTCTCGCTACACATCACCGATTCTTTTTTTGTGAGGGTGGGGGGTCAGCTCAGCCCGCTCCGGGGGGAGGGGCCGGCATGGCATGTGGTGCTGGGGATCGAACCGCGGTTCCTGAGAGGCACTTTAGACGGCTGAGCTATCTTGCCAGCCTTCTTTAAATTTTTAAATTAATTTTACTGAGAAACAAATAGCAATGAGACAGTTTCAAAATTGATTAATAGGACAGTTTCAATAATTAATACATTGCATATTGTTATCTTCTTAGTGTCAACATATATTCTGAATCATTTCCATTTCTATTCCCCTAATGCAGGCAAATATTATCTTTTTTTTTTTGCAGGGTCTCACTACGCAGCTTGGACTTGTAGTTATCCTTTTGTTTTCAGCCACCCTAGTGCTGGGATTACAGGCGTGTGCCACCATGCCCCAACTCTATCATTAGCTCAGTGTGCCCAGAGACAGGGCTGGTGGGACAGGTAGTGCCAGGGATCGCAGTGCCAGAGATCGAACCCTGGCCCCTGTACTTACCTAAGCAAGCACTTAGTCACTGAGCTATATCGCTGGCCTGACATTATCTATTTTTTGATTGGACTATTGCAATAATTTCCTGACAACACCACTGTTTCAACTCCTTTTTTTTTCCAACCAGTTTTTACATAATGGCTAAAATACCCTTTCAAAATGCAAAACAGATCAGACCATCCCAGCCCTCACCAAGATTCCCCTATGGTGTAAATGAAAGGCAGACCTCTTAGGTGGCCTAAAGATGCTCTATTAATTAACCTTTGTCTGTCTCTTGGAACTTTCTCTTCCAGGGTCCTTCACAGTCACCAGAGCATTTGTTCTGCCCCTCAATATATGAAGCTCATTATCACTTCTGGGCCTTTTCAATTGCTGTTCCTTCTGCCTGGTGTGCTCTTCCCTTAGGCCATAAATCACAGCCTTCCCATTGTTCACCTCAAATGTCATTTTCTCAAAGAAAACCTTTCAGACTATGCTGTCTAAAATAAACTCCCTTCTCATCTACTCTCTCTAAAAATCACATTTTTTTATACCGTGTTAAAGTGTTTACTGCCTCCTAAACTTATGCTACTTGTTTATTCTCTGCCTTTCTCCATGAGAACCTAGTCTTCACTGGGGATCAGGCTGCCTTGTTCATAGCTGGTCCTTCAGATATAAAGGCTCTACATAAACAGTTCATAAACAAACTAATTAGCCCTATTTTATAAACAAGAAATGGCATCTCAGAGAGATAAAAGTGACTCGTCCAAGATAACATTTTAAGTGACAAAGCTGGGCCCAAGAATTTAGGTGATCTAGGAGGGGGTGGTGGAACCTGCCAGAATCCTAGTACTTTGGGAGGCTGAGGCAGGAGGATCACAAGCTGGAACCCAGCCCAGGCAACTTGGTGAGACCCTGTCTTAAAATAAAAAATTGAGCTGTAGATGTAGCTCAGTGTAAAGACCCTGGGTTTAGCTCCCAATACTGTGAGAAAAAACAAAAACCAAAACCAAACAAATAAACTTGGTGATCTGAGATCAACATCCACTCTTTCCTGTGTGACATCTCTTCCTATCTTTTTCCTCTTGGCCACACTTCCTGCATTTTCTTTTGCTTACATCTTCTGTCCCCTTCATTTTCCCTCCTTTTTTTTACACCTTTGCTTGCTTCTCTCCAGGCTTGCTCCCAGACCTTCCTTTTTTCTCCACTTATACTCTTCATTTGGCTTGATCTTATTTCTCCCTAGAGTTCCTGCTGTTTTCTAGGGCAGCTCCCCCAAACCTCCCAGAAGCCCTCAGAACTAACACAAGCTACCTTTCTGGAAGGTGCAGTAGGATGCTTGCCTTTCAGAGACAAAGGAAAATGGGTGCTAGAAGAGAAGGGGGCCACAAGCTCAGGTCCTGGACATCTAGAGAAGCACTCTCATCTGCTTCCCACAAAGATGCACAGAATAACTCCCCAGGCACTCCACACTGGCCTCCTGCTCTTTCCCATGGTGTCTTAGGAAGGACCCAAAAAAAGGAATCTACCTTGGAATTCAACCTTAATCACACACCCCTTGCACTGACTAGGACTAAGGACAAGAATGCACCGTGAAGGAGTCTGAGGAGAGTAAAGGCGCAGAGAGAACATGTGAGATAGGAGGGGAAACAAAGAGAAAGAAGGACAAAAGAGTCAGGGAGAAACACAAGGAATGGAAACTGTGGAATGAGGAGAATGGAGAACATTAGAGGAACATGAGGTGAAAATACTGAATAGATTATGCTTGTTTGCTTTGTTTCAGTAAACTCCTAGGAAAAGGGGCTTGCTGGGCCATTTCCCCTCTGAATCTGAATGGGGGATTACCTTGGAGTCCCTGGATCTGCTTAGTGAACACCTCTGCCTGCTGGGCACTTGCCAGCCGTTCATCTTCCAAGAGCCCTGCAGTAAGAGGATACAGTATCAGTCTGACTTCATGGGAGCCCAGAATCATTGCCCCCACCCCACCCCACCTCCATGACAGATGTTCACCTTGCAGCTCCAAGGAGTCATCCTCATGCTGCCCAGCCAGTTCCCTGGTCTCTTCCAGCTCTGCCACCAGCTGGAGCACCTGAGCCCTGAGCTCCTCCAGCTCTGTCTCTGTGAGGCTCAGGCCTCGATGCTTGCCAACAGACAGGGAGCTCACACTGCCACTTTTCTGCACTCGTTCTTCTTCTTCTTCTACTTCCTCTTCTTCCTCCTCCTCTTCTTCCTCCTCATAGAGAGCAGGGAGTAACACCTCCCCTAGGGAGAGACCCATCCCACCAGGGAGTTAGCACCTACTTCATGTCTGGAGTCTTTCCAGAGCTCTCCACTCAACTTACCATCCTTGGACCAAGATGATAGAAGAGTGACACTTCTACCATTGCTCAGGAGGCCCTGGACAGGGCTTGATGAAGCTGTAGGTATGAGAGTCAGGTTTGAGACATCCTTCCCCCCACAAGACCTTCTAGGCTAGTATCACACCTGCTGGCCCTTACTGCTTTTGGGCAAATGGAGCAGGTGCTGGCTTAGCTGTGAAAGGTTGTAGAAGGATAACTGGCTCTTCTAGTCTGGGCCCTGGGTAAGAGGACAAGTAGGCAAGGGAAGATTTAGACACTGTAGTATCTTCAGGTCAAATGGGCCCAGAGTTTCATTTTGGGGGCTTGCAGAAGGTTAAAAAATTTTACAGGTATGTTGCAAGACATTAGCCTCATAATTAGAGTAATTAGAGTATTGACTGTCTGTAGGTAGAAAGTAAACTTCTGGGTGAAATGGTCCTAAATGTTTTACTGGACAAATGCTGGGGCCTTTTCAAATGTATATTATGAAATATGTTTATTTATTTATTTAGAGATAGGGTCTTGCTTTATAGTTCAGGCTGGCCTTGGAACTTGTGGCAAGCCTCCTGCCTCAGCCTCTCAAGTGTGGGAATTACAAGTGTGCATCACCACACCAAGCTGGTTTAAACATTTTCTAGTACATCCACCAGGCTTTGCTCAGCTGGTGTCATGAGATCTCTTCCCCTGCTGACTCAAGGTGGTGTTTAGGAGAAGTCTTAGGATGAACTTGTGTGTAAAAGAAAGCCTGGCATAACAATGCTTTTAAAAAGTGGGGTTTGACGCTGCTCCCCAGCTTCTGGTTGATGAGCACCCCCCTTCACTGCAATGCAGTTGCTGTAGATAGCAGAATCTTGCTTGGATGGTGACTCTGCCTGGTTTTGAAATTTTAAATCTCTGGTTTCACTTCCTCCAATACCTGCAGCCTATCTAAGGTGCCTCTGGGACTCCCATGTCATCTGACCCCTCTTATAGGGGGCAGGGCAGCTCACACCGAAGGTGAAGAGGGCCTTGGGGACACTTCACATGAAGTCTTGGGAAACGTGTTGGCAGCAGCTGCCAACTCACATGAGTGTGGTAGGGAGGTATGTGTGTGAGAAGGTTGGCTTCACCTCCCTCCCTTCTAGGCTCTGTCTCTCAGGCAGTAAGAAATGCCAGAAAACCAAAGCTACAAGGCTCGCATCTGAAGTTAATGGTGGCTTCAGAAAGACAATTTCCATGTTCATGTCCTTCCTTTTCAAAATAAGAGACAGCTTGGGATCTGGGTCGGCAGGCAATGAGAACAAACCCCCTGCTGAAAGGCTGCTTCAAAGCTCTGTCCAACAAGGCCTCTTTATCTGTCTGGCAGCTCCCCCAGGACACACAACCTGGTCAGCCGGGGTAAAGAGGGCCCCAAAGGGCTGCTCCCAGAACTTCCATCAAAGCCGGTCTGGGAGGGCTGCGGCCCAGATGTGAAGGAGGGGCCTGAGGTGGATTAAGGAAAGGCTGTTTTCAGGCTCAGAGCTCTGGGGTCAGAGGAAGAAAGGAGGGGAAAAAATTAGGGGAGGTGGACAAAACCTTGGGGGGAAAACTCACCTTCCATAGCTTGCATCCCACGGCGTTCTAGGGACCCCCAGCGTTGGCCTTTCTTCCTCTCACAACCCTCAGACACTTCAAAGGAGCCTACGGTGGTTACTGTGGGTCCTGGGGCAGGGAGACAGGAGGCAATGTGGGATGCCAGGGGGCTGAGGTCTGGGGGTAGAGAAGTCGACGTGCCCATTGCTCAGGAAGCCCTGGGACTGGTAATCCTGGACAGAGGAGGTGCCTGACTCACTGTGCCCTGTGCTGCGACTCCCCTCCCTCAGCCGCCTCTCACACCACGGAGACCCTAGCCCCGAGCTGCCCAGCCTCCTCAGCATCCCTGTTCTAGGCTGTTCCAGGCTCGTCTTCCAGGGACGGTCAGAAAGAGGGTGTGTGTCTACTTAGCTGGAGACAGGAAAGAGGGGAGCTGGAATGGCAGACAGGGCCCTGGAGATAGCGAAAAGGGGGGGCTCAAAGGGGGCGGCGGTGCGCAAGGGGAAGGCTACTTAGAGGGTGTGCGCGAGGGGCTCCGGGCCGGCCCACTCCTCCCTCCCCTCCAAGGATCTCGCCCGTCCCAGCCGCGCCCCACTCAGGAGCCGGGGGCCAAGAGTGCAGGCACCGAAGCCCCAGAGGTTGGAGAGGGGAGGTGGGACACTCCGGGGAGGGTGAAAAGCCCCAGGACAAAAGATGGAGACCGAGGCGGTGGAGGCCAGGATGGAGGGAGCCCAGTCCGGGCGGAGAGCCCGGGAGCGGCGAGGCAGCCGGCACCGGGGTTCTGGAGCGAGGCGCAGGCAGGGGCGGTGGGACGCGAGGGAGGGCGGCTCTGACCTGGGCCCGCGCAGCTCCAGCTCGCGGCTCCCGCGCCGGCCCCGGCGCCCGCCTCCATGGCCGCTCCCGCCGCCGCCGCCGCGCCGCCGCCGCCGCCGCCTCCCCGAGCAGAAGCCGCAGCCGCGGCCGCGGCCCCGGAGCCGGTGCGCAGGGGGGCGGGGCGGGGCGGAGCCTGGGCCCGGCCCCGCCCCCGTCGCCGCGGCCCGGAAGCCCTCCCTCCTGCCTCCGCAGCGTGCAGGCGGCGGCGGACGACCACATGCCCGCGAGGTCCCCGCGACGCGACCCAACCCTGCCCCTCGGGGCACAGAGAGCCACCTGGCCCCGGCCGGCCGCAGATGTGAGATTCTTCGGGCTTAGGGGTCCCCCAAAAGGGAGCAGTGGGATCCACCGGTTCTGAGGTGGGTCTGCCCAGGTGAGCGACGCGTGGGAACCCTTGTGCGCCAAGTGTGAGGACCCTGGCCTGCTCAGTGATCAGAGCAGCACAGAAAAGGATGAGCTGTTTCTTCCTGACGCGCTGCCCCGCCATTCGCATCCCAGGCTGAAACCTCCACGGTCAGCCCGGACCCCAGCCCAGTGCGTCCTTCTGGTTGGAGAGTAAGGGAACCTGAGACCGCTAATCGCAGAGTCCTAATCTCTCCACTTTTCCTGCACCCCTGCCAAAACTCAGCCAGAAACCCACTTATGAGGGTTCCACCGGTGGCCCCATGCAGGCTCAGTGCCCAAAGACCTCTCCCCTACAATGTACAAACCTGCTGGGCTGTGAGCCACGCTCCGCGGTAGCTGGCCTTGAGCGGGCCCTGTTTATGTTCACTGTTCTGGAGGGAGATCGGTGAAGCCCAGGAGGCTTGTTTCACTTGTTCAACTCTTAGTTCATGCAAGGAGTGACTGCCTGGTTCTGGATCCTGGGCAAATACTTATTACTTCTCTGTAATACTGAAATAGCAACTGAGACTGGGCATGGTGGCCCGCACTTGTAATCCCAGCCCTTGGGAGGCTGAAAACTGTAGGTTTCACTCCAGATGGAAGTGGGTGCACCTGGGAACCTGGGCTCCCCAACACATGGAGGACATTGCTGGGAGATTCCTAAGTCCAGAGTACAGCCGATCCCTTCTCTGCATGTGCCCTGCCCATCAGCGTTCTCCCAGCCTCGTCGGCCCTCCCGCTGCTTATCCTTCAGCCCCTCGCACTAGAGTCACCTCGAGGCTGCGTGCGTTCCCCTGGCCTCTGTCCCACTAGGCAACAAGAGTCACACTGGATTGTCCAAGTTCCTCTGTGTGCCTTTCTTAAAGGTTGGGGATTTTCTTTGTCATTTTTATATCTCCAGCATTAACAAAGTCCTTAACCCACAGAATAAAGAAGTAGACTACGCAGTTAATGGTCTGTTTTATCATTTAACAAAGAATATGAAGATTTCATACTATGGGGTAAAATGTTTCTGTTAATAGCAGTGTCCCAAGGGCCGGCCAGATAGCTCAGTGAGCTAACACGCCTGCTTAGGCAGAGCACCGCGGCTGTGCGAGCCCCGCCCCTGGGCATACTGAGACAGCGACTGAGACTGGGCATGGTGGCCCGCACTTGTAATCCCAGCCCTTGGGAGGCTGAAAACTGAAGAATCACTACGAGTCCGATCTATGAGTGAGACCCTGTAGACCCTGTCCTAGATACAAAATAAATTTAAAGATTTAAAAAATAGTAGTGTCCCAAAGCCTTGTTCTCTGTCTGTCTCTCACTGTCTCTCTCTGTCTTTCTCTCTCTCTCTCTCCACCCCGGCCTTGTGCTCTGAGAAAAGGCTGTTTCACTTGTTCCTGTTTCGGTGCCCATGGCCATGGTGACCCAGCCATGGTAAAGGCTGTAAACAAGTCCCCATTCAGACCCCCCTCTTTGGATGAACTGCCCAGACATGGAAGGCAGGGCAGTTGTCGAAGATGATTGGGGGGGCTTGGGGGAGCTCTGGAGGTGGAGGCTGACAGAAACTTAATTCTAGACTGACTGTTCATCTGGGCCTAGCGCGGTTCTTTCTAGGTCCACCTCAGCCAAATGCACGTTGGCTTTGGCTGCTGATCTCTGTGCAGACAGAAAAGAGACAGGGAAGAAGTTGTCTATTATGGCACCCACAAGTCCAAGCTCTCCTTAATGGGAACTCTGATCTTACGACTAATCTCTTCTGGCTCCTGGGGTGCAGGTCACTGTTTATCCTTGATTTGGGGAACATTCAAGAGACCTGAACCATTCCATTCAAGCCTTGTGCAGACTAGTACTGAGCTGAGAGTAAGGGTGAAATTAGAAGGTAGGAGAGGAAGCATCTCTGATGGGCCAGGGTGGTGGGCATGTTAGCCAGGTGATCAGTTTAGGAGGATAATCTGAATTAATTCTCATAATCCCTGGACTCAGGACTCAGCCTCTTTCCTAATCCCATCCCAGGAGATCATCCTTTCTGAGGACTGATGCAGCCATTTATCCCCTTTTACCCTTATTTCTAAATGCCTAGATCCTTTCATTAAAAATTTTAAAATGAGTTTTTGAAACATGCAGAAAAGTATAGCATTGGAACAACATTACAAATATCCATGCACATAAGACTAAAATCCAACTATTCATATGCTGCCAAGCTTGAGTCTCTGGTTTTGCAGTTTTACATGTATATATCACAGGTAATCCATCTTTTTTTTTTTTTTTTTTTTTTTTTTTTTGTGGAACTGGGGATTGAACTCAGGCCCTTGTGCTTGCCAGGGGAGCACTTATTCCACTGAGCTATCTCCCCAGCCCAATCCAATATTTTGATATGTTTGTTTGTTTTAGAAATTTGCCTAAGTGATGTGTACTTTTTCTGCAAAGATTTTTTTCAATTCTTTTACATTAATTCATGGTTTTTTTTCCTATAGTTCCAGTTCATGAATACTATTTCATTACTTTAGTCTTGTTTCACTATAGCTGAAGTCTCATCACCGAGAAGAAACACACTACTCCAAAGAGAAGCAAGCATTACTGGGAAGCTTAGTACTGGTACAATTTTAAGAATTGCTGAGTTTTATGTATCTACTTCGTATCTCAAGCCCTATTCTGTTTTTTTGTTGTTATTATTGACACCAGGGATCAAACTCTGGACCCTGTGGTTACCAGGCAGGTACTTATACCCTGAGCTATATCACCGGCCACTATTTCATTACTGAGTAGGTCACAGTTTATCCATTCTGCTAGTGGGCATTACGCTTTTTTCCATATTAAAAACAATGCTGCAATGAATAGTTTTGTGAATGCCGCCTGTGTGTTTCCCGAAGGCAGATACAAAGAAGTGGAATTTCTGAGTCATGGGATAGGTGCAGCTCTGCTAGTTGTGGCCATGTTTTTCTACAAAGTAATCAAAACAATTTAATTAATTGCACCTTTATTTATCTTATTTATCTCCTGATCTCCCACTAAGTCAGATACATTCTATTTCTGTTGTTTCTGCGATTGTTTTTATAATTTCTTAACATTCTTCCCTAAGTCTGAAGTAAGTGTGCATTTTCTGAATAATAGAAGGAACTCCAAACATGTTAATTCTGATTTTCCTCATAATCTCCCATATTTTTATCCAGTAGTTTTACTTTGTTTCTAACCCCACTAAATTTAGGTTAGATACATTAGTACATGTAGGTAAGCATTGAACAATGATGACCCACCACCAACAACAACCCCATCTCTATGCTTGCTGAATTCTGTCCCTGTACATAAAAATCCATCTGGGTGGTGCATGCCTGTAATCCCAGCACTCAGAAGGCTGAAGCAGGAGGACTGTTGTGAGTTTGAGACCAACCTTGTCTACAAAATGAGTTCAAGGCAAGCCTGAGCTACATAGTGAGACCCTCTCCTCAAAAAGACAAAAATAAAACAAAACTGTGCACCATTTCTTCTTGCAGTCAACTCCTCATTCAGTTTCTTTCTCATGAAATAGATTCATTTGTGGCATTTTGGTTAAACTCCTCAAGTGCTAAATATTTGCAATCTTTGCCTTAAAATGCTTATGTTTCACATACTTTACATGGTGTTTATTCATTCATTTATTATTTTAAAGAGAAGAAGAAAAATAGAAATAAGATAAAACAGTTTCTAATAGGCTAATCTGAGAGTTACAATAATTAATATATTGCATATTATCTTTGTAGTAGTTGCTCAGAGTCCAAGATATAGGCATCACCTATTGTCTAAACAATCTTTCTTTTCAATGAACTAAGAGAAACTTGATGTATAACTGTGTAACTATTACATATATATTCTATTTATCAATAAATCTGTCTATCTATCTATCTATCTGTCTCCCTTTTCTATTCTTTTCCCTCTTCCCCCATCAGTTTCTCTTCTT
Organism: Ctenomys sociabilis; assembly: GCA_004027165.1. NCBI lineage: Eukaryota > Metazoa > Chordata > Mammalia > Rodentia > Ctenomyidae > Ctenomys > Ctenomys sociabilis. The sequence continues at coordinate 16,540 of PVKA01015893.1, forward strand.
TTTTAAGTTTCTTCCCAATTCACATCTAATGAACATTTTTTAAATTTTTAATTTTAGGGAAGAGTCTGCAGAGTGTTCAGGGTCTCACTGCTAGATCAGACTCATAGTGATTCTCCCGTTTACAGCCTCCCAAGAGCTGGGATTACAGACACATACCACCATGCCCAGGCAGTCTCAATTGCAGTCTCAGCACACCCTGGGGGTGTGGGGCAGGGCCGGCACAGCAGGAGAGGGGTTGAACCCATGACCCTTGCGCCTGCTTGCAGGCGCTTTAATCTGCTAAGCTATTTGGCCAACCATATATTTATATATATATATATATATATATATATATATATATATATATATATATATTTTTTTTTTTTTTTTTTTTTTTTTTTTTTTTTTTTTTTTTGGTGGTACCAAGGATAGCACTCAGAACATTGTGCTTGCAGGGCAAGCACTTATTCCACTGTGCTATCTCCCCAGCCGCTGGCTGGCCCTATTGTACATTTTGGATCTTATTTACTCATTCAGCTTCTCACACTAGTGTGACACAGTGATGTTTACACATGTAGGTCTGATTTATTTCACTTTATGAGTATAGTTTCTTTCTTTCTTTTTTTTTTTTTGTGGAACCAGGGGTTGAACTCAATCCCTGTGCTTGCTAGGCAAGTGCTTATTCTACTGAGCTATCTCCCCTGGCCCCCATGAGTACGGTTTCAAGTTGCATCCTTTTATCTATAAAGTCGCAAGTTTATCCTTCTTTATGACTGAGTAGTACTCCTTTATATTAAGAAACCACATCTTTTTTATCCATTCCTCAGTTGATGGGCATTTGGATTGTTTGCAAGATTTAGATACTATAAATTGTGCTGCTATAAACATGAGTGTACATATACCTCTATGGTATGATATTTTTAATTCTTCTGGGAAGATACCCAGAAGGGGAAGGGGAATAGTTGGGTTGTATGAGACCTCTAGTCCTAGTTTTTGTTTTTGTTTTTGGTACTGGGAATTGAACTCAGCACCTTCCACTTGCCATATAGGTGCTTAAACCACTGAGCTATCTCCCTGACCTTGACTGAGAGGGCTTTTCTGTGCTGTATAGGCTGGCCTTGAACTTACTTTGTAGCCCAGGCTGGACTTGAACTTGCCACAATCCTCTTGCCTTAGTCTCCCAAGTGTTGAGATTATGGTCATGTGTCGCCATGCTCAGCCTAATCCTGGTTTTTTAAAGGAATCTTGATTTCCAAGTGGTTATACCAGTCTACGCTCCCAACATAGTGCAGAAGAGTTCCTTTTCCCACCACAGACCCGCAGCATTAGTTACTGTTTGTTTTTATTTGGTTGGCTCAGAATGCCTTAAAGGCAGGTCTGGTAAGGGATGAAGATCTGGGATCTGGGATCAAACCATAGCATTCTGAGACTGACTACTTTGCTTAAGCAGACTCTTAAACAAGTGAGCTATTGGGCAGGACCCACCCCTCCCCACCTTTTTTTTTTTTCTGTATGTGTGCAGAACTAGGGATTGAACTCAGGCCCTTGTGCTTGCCAGGCAAGCAGTTATTTTACTGAGCCATCTCGTTGGCCTCCCTTTTTTTTGAAAATGGGAATTGAACTCAAGACCTTGTATTTGCCAAGGAGGTGCTATGCCACTGAGCTACAGCCCTGGCTTTATTGTTTGATTTTTTTTTTTTTTTTTTTTTTGGCGGGACCAGGCATTGAACTTAGGCCCTTGCACTTGCCAGGGAAGCGCTTATTCCACTGAGCCATCTCCCTGGCCCCCTATTGCTTGATTTCTTGATGGTTCTTTGTGGAGTGAGGTGGAATCTCAGTGTTGTTTTAATTTGCATCTCTGGAACGGCCAGTGATGCTGCACATTTTTTTCATATATTTATTTACTATTTGTATTTCTTCATCTGAGAAGTGTATATTCATGTCAGATGCCCATTTTTGGATCAGGTCCTTGAATTTGAGATATAAGTTCTTTTGGCTGTAATTTTTTCCCACTCTGTGGGATGTCTTTTTCACTCTATTGGTGATTCTTTTGTTCTGCAAAGTTTTTTTGTTTTTTTTAATAGGGGTGAGATTCCATTTGTTGATCCTTCATCATATTCCTCATGCAGCCCAGGTCTTGTTCACGGAGTCTCTGCCTGCATCTGTGTGGTCAAGATTACAGCCCACACACAGAAATTTAATGGGCATAGAAGCTTAGCTATTATCCCTTCACATTTTGAAGATATGTTTGCTGTAATCTTTTACCACTAATAAATAATAAAATATTTTCTATAAAGCTTTTCTATATTTTTCCTCTAATTTTTTATTTCTAGTAAGAAGTAAAAAGACATTTTTCTCTCTGTTTAAGATTTTTCTCTTTTGCTTCTGTTTGCCTCATTTTCATTACTGTATGTTTATGAGCTTGTAACTCTTCAACCCAAAGATTTGTATTTTTTTCCATTTTTGAAAATTTTCTGCTCTGCATTACCTATTGAACTATCGCTTTTCCCTCGTTCTCTCAGTCTTTCAGGGCATTTTAGTCTTGTCTCATGCTTTTCCTGACGTCTTTTTTTTTTTTTTTTTTTGCAGAACCAGGGATTGAACTCAGGCCCTTGCACTTGCCAGGGAAGCGCTTATTCCTCTGAGCCATCTCCCCAGCTCCTCCTGATGTCTTTTAATCATTCTTGCATATTTTCTCTCAACATTTTTCTGCTTTTTTCGTATTTTGAGTGATTTCATCACTTCTATCTTTCACTTCACACATTTTTTTGACTTAATCTAATCTACCATTGAGCACATAACTGAGTCTTTAGTTTTTGTTTTTGCTTTTCTGTATTTAAGATAGAGTCTACAGGGTCTCACTACGTATATATTGGATTCCTTGTGATTCTCCAGTTTTCAGCCCCCTAAGGGCTGGGATTATAGGTCAGCGCCACCACGCCCAGCCTCAATCACAGTCTCAGCGCGTCCCGGGGCGGGGCTGCATGGTTCGCTGGGGATCACGGGCCTAAGCACGTGCTTTAGTCTGCTGAGCTATCAGCCAGCCCTTGACTCTTTAGTTTTGATTATGCCTTTCTTAATGTTTTCTTTTTGCTTTAATAATCTGCTTTGTGTTGTGCCATGTTTTCACTGCATTTTATTTTCTTGTCTTTAATCTTCAGTACTTTTATGTGTCCTTATACAGCATTTTTCATGTTGTTCTACTATGTGAACTTGGGTGATCTCTTGTTTGTTGTGTTTACTGACTCTTCCTTATGGATTAGTCAACTTTTGTTTCATCTGAGCCAAACCTGTGGCTGAACTTTCCTCAAAAGTGGCAGCAGGGGAGTTCCAAAAGGACATGTCCCAAACCATTCCTAGATGAGGCTGGTTAGGATGCAAAGGAAGAATCTCAAAATGCCTGGTGGTCAACTCAAAGCATCTTACTAGAATATACATTCTAAGTAGGTTATCAAATATCCTCAAGGCAGAAGACAGTGATATGCTACCTAGGTATGTCCATAATGACTGGGTCAGGCAGGAAAGTACATTGGAAGTTTAGGAAATATGGCTGGTGACAGTGTTAGCTTCTATACATTTTAGCAGCCTGCTTGATCTGTCAGTGCTTTGAGCAACAACCTAAATTAAACTATTTTCTCAGTGCCAGAGAATGTTCAAGGCTTCAACTTGGGTTCAAAGCTACAGGGAAAATATGGGTTACAGAGTTATCAATACATTCTGTATTTTTCAGCCAGGACAGAAAAAAATAAATAAATAAAGGAAACTAAGGGACTCTGTAAATTACAATACTTTACTATAAGCCTTGTTTAATTGTTTTGTTTTGAGACAAGGTCCACCATGTAGTACATACTGGCCTTGAACTCCCTTATGTAGTCCAAGCTGCCCTCAAACTCAGTGATCCTCCTGCTTCACCCTTTTGAGTGCTGGGATTATAGGCATGTACCACATGCCTGACATCCGTTTCTAGTTTTTGTTCTGTTGGTTTTTTGGGTCGTGTGTGTGTGTGTGTGTGTGTGTGTGTGTGTGATAGAGAGAGACAGACAGACAGACAGCAGAGACAGAGAGAGGCCTCTCACATGCTCAGTATTATGTAACTGTAAGACCTCTATTCTTATAGAGGTCCTCCTTACTTCTGTGTAGCTGTGTGGCATTCGTAGGGATTTTAAAAGTCCTGAACCAAGTTTGTATTTAATTTCTCTGCTTTTATCCAGCACTGTGCATATAACGTAGAGTAGCTGTTTTTATTTTCCATATTATAGGGCTCCTAGTGGACACTCAAAATTATGGACAGTTCCTATGTTTTTCTTATACATATATTAACTATAATCAAGTTTAGTTTACAACAGTCACCACTTACAGTTTCACTTCTGTAATTTCATTTACCGTCCAGCTAACTGTGGTCTGACAATATTAAATAGAAAATTCCAGAAATGAACAATTCCTAAGTTTTAAATTTTACACCATTCTGAGCAGCGTGAGGAAGTATCATGCTGTCTAGGGCTAACCAGCCCAGGACATGGCCCACCTCTTTGCCCATACCTATGCTGTGTGTGCTACCTAGCTATCAGCCACTCAGTAGCCATCTGGTTATCAGACTGACTTACGTCACATAGTGCTTGGGTCAACCCTTAAGGTAGCCCAATACTACATCATACTGCTACATCCTCTGTCATGCGCCTGACCTCCTTTTGTCTTATAGGCATTGTATCATCTTACATGATCACAAGAAGGACATGTACACTACAATACAATGAGAAACAGACCTCATTCATGTAACTTTTCTTGTATATTGTTATAGCTGTTCTATTTTATTATTCATTGTTGTTTTTATTTTGCTTTATTTGCAGTACTGCAGATTGAATATAGAGGGTTGTTTATTTAGTGTTATTAACTATGCCTATTGATACAGTAAGTCCAGATATAATACATGTACTTGGTCAGGCTTTGAACTGTAATTTCTCAGAGTCGACTTGTATTTCTACCTCTTTTTTCTGCTTCCTTAACTTTGGGTATAATTTTTAGACTGCTTTTCATGGACAGCATAGACCTTTGCTGTTCTGAGCTTTACTCAGCATTCAGTTCCAGCTCCTTCTCTCTGATGGAGAGGCCACATATTTTATAACTAGGAGCGTTAAAATATAGCCCCAGGTCCCTGGGTATTTATTTGTTTCTGACATTCATTGTGGACCATTGTGACATCTTTCTTTTTCCCCCTTTTTGTCTTTGTTTTCTTTCTTTAATTCTGATTTCTGGGAATTTTCTTTTATAAAAATCTTCTTTCTCTTTTGTGTGTGGTGGTAATCCAACCTGAACCCGGATCTCATTCATGCTAGTCGAGTGTGCTACCACTAAGCACCATTTCCACATCACCCTCATCCAGCCTTTTACAGTTTTTTCTACCTTGAGACAAGGTCTTGCTAAGTTGCCCAGGCTGCTTGTGATCAAATGAGGTTTCTGCTTCAGCCTCTCAGAATCCTAGGCTTACAGAAATTTACCACTGTGCTCAATAAATATTTTTCTTTCTTTCTTTCTTTCTTTCTTTCTTTCTTTCTTTCTTTCTTTCTTTCTTTCTTTCTTTCTTTCTTCTTTCTTTCTTTCTTTCTTTCTTTCTTTCTTTCTTTCTTTCTTTCTTTCTTCTTTCTTTCTTTCTTTCTTCTTTCTTTCTTTCTTTCTTTCTTTCTTTCTTTTCTTTCTTTCTTTTGGCAGAACTGGGGATTGGATTCAGGCCCTTGCACTTGCCAGGGAAGCGCTTATTCCATTGAGCCATCTCCCCAGGCCCTCTCTTTATTTTATTTTTTAAATGTATTTGGTTGTTGCAGGATCTCACTATGCAGTTCAGACTCGTGGTGATCCTCCTGCTTTCAGCCTCTCCAGCACTGGGATTACAGGTGTACACCTCCACTCCCAGATTTGGGGGCTAGCACAGCATGTGGTGCCAGAATCAAACCAGTCTCTGCGTTGGCCTATGCTTGCCTGAGCAGGGGCTTTATTCTGCTGTGCTATCTCACTGGCCTTATTTTATTTGTGACAGGGTTTTGCTATGTGGTTCAGACTGAACTTGAACTTATTTTGTAGATCAGGCTGGCCTTGAACTTACTGTGGTCCTCCTGCCTCAGCCTTCAAGTACTGGAATTACAAGCGTGCAACACCATGCCCAGCTAGATTCTCTTCAATGTAAATGCTATATGTCTAAATTTTTATATGTCCTATTACTCTAAGTGCATTACATCTTCTGACTTGATCTTACCAGCAACTCTGAGAAGTGTTATCATTCCCATGTTACCAAGGGAGAAAACTGAGTCTCAGGATTATAAACTTTAATCCTACCTTGCTTTTGGACCTTGGGTCCAGTGCACTTCATAGCATGGGCTTTACACATAGAGCTTGCTTCTTATTGACCTCCAGCTCAGTTGGCCTCCAATTGTTCCTGTCTGGCTCTCCCCTGATGCCCCCTGAGGGCTGCCTTTGTGCATAAGGACATACAGCTCCTTAGCCTGCTCTCCTCAGTCTCCGCTAGGAGCTGTACAGACTCTCCTGCCCAGTTTGCCTCTATGGAAATGGTGGGGATCTGACAGGCCAGAGACCTCTGGGAGGAAGCTTGTCTTCAGCTTCTTTTAACTACATACTTCAAAGCCCTTTCTTCACCCAACCTAGAAAAGATAGACACTGTAGGTGGTGGTCAACCACAAAAGAACAGAAAAAACAAAAATAAAAACAGGGCTCGTCCGGGATTTGAACCCGGGACCTCTCGCACCCTAAGCGAGAATCATACCCCTAGACCAACGAGCCACTGGTAATTTCATCTGGCCAGATGTGTCCTCTCTGCTACATCATTATTAGCAGCAGCAGTCCCTGCAGCAGTTTGTGGTTCCTGGGATTGGCCTCTTTTTGGCTGGCACCCAGCCCAGGCTGGCAGTGCTCCAGCAGGCCTTGCTCCTGGGCTCTCTCCTGTTCCCACCCAGCCCTGGGCAGAGCCACGCAGTACTCCTCTGCCCCAGGGCACTAAGTGGGGCCCATTCTTCTAAGCATGGTTGGGGGAAAAGGGGTAAGAAAGGGAATCCCTACCTGCCCGCTCTGCCTTATAGGTCGAGAGGCGAGAGGCTATGCTCTGTGTGAAGGAATGGACTGTGATGGCAACACAAGGCAAGGAAAAGCCCCACAGGAAAGTCACCTCTTGGTGCCCGCTGTGGGCAGACAGAATGCTGTGCTTTCCAGACCCTTTAAACTTTATAATAACCTGGTGAGGTCTGTGTCCCCTCTCTGTGACATAAAGAAGCTTGCCTAAATGCTGCTTTCATTTTTGCATGTGTCTGAATACTTACACTTGCCTAAATTCAGCTTGTTCACATTTGTCTCAATCTGAAGCCTATTTTAAATGCAGCACACGGCTACCTAGCCTTTCTAGAAAATCAGAGATGGAAACACATCCTAAATATACCCACACAGACCCATCGTCAGCCTGACCTGCTCATCCTGCCAGGGTAAGATTTGCCTGCTGCATAATGGTGGCCTGGTAGGGGTCCTTCCGATGGGGCTAGCCCAGTGCAAAAGAGTGAGGGATCAGATCACATCTCACATTGTAAGGCCCTATAGGAGCGCCCCTTAGGGCTCCGCCTGGCTCTGCCTGGCTCTTTCTCTCTTTCCCTCCACAGTGCCGTTCCACGCCTGCCACGCCCGTCACATCAGCACCTGTCTTGCTCCCTTCCAGGGGGCTGCCCTCTTTGTGCTAGGGGTTCTATGGGGATGGAGAACTGCCTTGGTGGTCTTTGACTGTAACCCAGTAGCTCACCCTTGGCAGTCCTGTGGGCAGTGCAAACAGTCCCGAAGTGCTCTGTGTGTCTGGCCCGGGTAAACCGTTGGGCCAGCTCAATCTCATTTAACCCTCACACAACTATTGTAGTCACAGCTTTACAAATGTCTGTGGAGTGAATGAATGAGTGAATTAAAGTCTCAGGAGTGAGCACAGAATCAGGAGTGCAACAGCTATTCAGGTGACTCCTCTCACTTGGCTCAGAATAGGAAACATACACTTGGAGGAAACCTATCTTCCTCCATTAAGCAGGCTTTCTTATGAGCCAGTACCCGTCTTGGATTGGTGGGGAAATGGCCCCACATGCAACAGTGGATCGATTGGCCAGCATTCTTTTGTCTCTAGGGCATAAGTTATTATTTCCACCCAGGAGTGTCTGAACCAAGCAACTGGCTCTACCATCCATCTATTCATGGTCAGAGAAAGACGCAACTGCACATCTATTCTTCAACCAAAGAGACTTTTTTGGGTAGCTGTTCCCAATATTTAAACTGACTTTTAATAAAAGCATGCTTAACGCGTCATTCCATTATCTCAGCACACATTCCTTAAATTGTTCCTCTCGGTGGGTGTGCCAGAGACGGATGCTGCTCAAAGCTGTGGCTCAAAGGGAGCCTTCGCTGAAAATGTTTTAAAGCTGACTGAGGTTGGGTCCCAGCCAGTTTTCCTCTTAGGAGGTGCTGGTGAATTTGGGGCAAGATCTTTCTTCTTTGTGTGGCCTTATACAGCAGCATCCTGTCCTCTAAATACCAGTAATGCCTCTCTTATGGAAATCCATAAACACCCCCTGCACACTTTGAAATGTCTCAATGGTGGGGGTTGTGTTGGAGGAGCCTGAACTTGGTGCAAATCCGTCAGTACCTGCCTTCCGTCTATTTCTGGCTAAAATTACCGTGCCCTTGCTCCATGCAGTGGGACTCTAGGCTCCCCATCTCTTGTCTGTTTCTGGATCAAAGAAGCCATAGTCGGAATTTTTGTGGATCTGTTCTCCGTGGCATGAGGATGCTTTTTCAGCAAGGCAAACCCTGAGATGACTCCTCACTTTTATAGACTCCTTTATCTCATCGCTTGTTGAGAGACCCTTACAGGTCAGTGCTCACCAGACAGTGTTGCCATAGCATATTTTCTCTAGCACACTCTCACTCCTCCACAGCAAAAAGACTAACACTGGGTGCCTCCGAAAATGGAAACAATAGCTGGAGTTGGGATGGGAAACATTTTCCACCTCTTTTCTTTTTTAATTTTGGGCTCTGAAACAATGTATCTCTACATTCCACTCAGAATTATAAAGTTACTAAGCGAGAAAAGCAATAATTAGAATACGGAGAAATACATTTCAACCTCCAGGGAGCCCAGATCAGAGGAACTCAGAAGAGACTGGCTTAGCCCACCCTGAGGGCAGAGCTAGTGTGGGACATAGTGCCCAGGATCAAGCCACTGTCCCCTGTGCCTGCCAAGCTCTCTCGTTGGCCCTACACTTTGAATCGTGCTTGGTGCTGTGCTGAGCCCCTAATGGAGGTCAGTGCTGGGTGCAATCCTAGGAAGCTAGGTGATGCATTCACTCAACACAAGCTATGTGGAGGGCATAGCTTACTGTGTCTGACCAATGGTGACTAAGAAGTCCCCAGGGATGAAGTCTTGTCACTCGTATTCCCAACAACAGTTGGTTTGCACTGACTCTCCGGACACTTTGAATTATGTAAATGAGCAGCTCCTAGAAATAGAGTGAGCATGGGCAGAGGCTGACCAATCCACAGTGGTGATCACTTCCATTCCTATTCTTTAACTTATTGGTGGTGTTTCCTCTATTTTGCTCCTATTTAGATTCACACTTTCTTTGTCCTGCGTAGCCCTATAAACTTCCCTTATCTATTTCTGGGCAAGGAGGGGATATGAATAAACTCCTAATGAGAATAGAGAGTGGGCATAAACCAAACAAGCCCTAAAGCTATTCATTTTTTCTAGGACTTTCTTTTTTTTTTTTTTTTTCCCCCTTTGACTATTAGAATGATTGGAAAAATGAATTTCCTCTTGACTATTTTCCATTTTGTTCTGGGCATTTTGAAGTCCAAATCTAACTAAATCAGGGACTGTCAGCTGGAGGGAAGGGATATTGGCGGTCACCCCCTCAGGACAATTCTGGTTATCATAACTGGGGTGGTAATGGAGATTTGCATCTAGCTGGGAGGACCAGGATGCTGTTAAACAGCCAGAATGCACAAGGTGGTGACCACGGTAAGGAATTATCTGCCACCACTATTCTCTTGCTCGGTGGCAACTCTGTAAGGCAAGTAAGGCAAGGATAGGCTGATTGGGGCTGGTGTTTTTGACCTCCAGGTTTTAAGGCTGATTATTTTCTGGCTCAGTCTTATTTTCAGGGAAGGAGTGTTATAATTATGACAGCCTCTGGTCAGAGCCATTTGCAGAGGTGGGCACGTTGGCAGTGCTGCAGACAGCCGAGGGCAGCTTGTTCCATGCAGGTGAGGCTAACATCGGGCCATGTGCCCTGCTCAGGGAGGGATTTCCTCAGCTGCCTCTTGTTCCTGGCCTGCAAGCCCTGCCTTGGCAGTCTGGTGGAGCCAAAGCTGCCTTGCAGTTTCTGGACCCTTGGTTGGATCTCTTCCAAAATTTCCAGGATCCCATGTGCAGGACAGCATGTGTGTGGGGCTGCCCATGTGCCTGCACACAGGAAGGCTGGGATCTCAGAAATGGTAGACTCGTCTCCTTCCAGCTCTGATAGCTCAGGATTCAAGGAACTCAACAGACACTCTGGTCATCCTGGGACAGGCTTTAGCCCACATGTGTGACAGAGGAGACTATGAGGCCTGGAGAAGGCTGGTGGCTGGCAACACTGCAGACCTCATTCAGACTGGATGACCAGTGTAGCCAGGCCATGTGAGAGCCAGCTCATGCACTTCCATAAATGTGAAGAACGAAAAAGTATAGAATAGGAAGGAACCAGCTGGGGGTCACTAAAAAGAATCATGTCAAACCAACCTTGTTAATTTCCTTTTTTAAGAACAGTGTTGATAAGGCCACTAAGATGGTTTATCCAACAAGACCTAAAGCAGAGAGTATTTGCATTTTAGGGAAACATTTTACCTATTTTTGGAAAAAACAAATATTGACTGACTAATAGTAGGGAGATAAGGAATGACTGAAGAATGTTCCCCAAGATGGAACAAGGGATGGTGCTTTCAGAGGAGTGAGTGCCACGGAGCTCTGACTCCACCTTTTCTAATGCCCTCCATTGAGGGGAGGGAAGAGAAGTCTCTCTATGCAGATGGTTTTCTCCTGTACTAGTATATTCTTAGGGAATAAGGTCATTTCTATCTTAACTTGTGCTGAGCCAATAATCTTGAACAGTAAGCAGGGCTTAGAGCTTTCCTTTCCTACCTTGCCTGGAGTTGGTATGAAACCAAAAGGAGGAGGCAAGTGAGGGAAGAAGATCCTAGGGTACCATGCTTCCTGTGTGGGTAGAGCATCTCTTGACAAATGCCTGTGCTGAGGCTGAGGCTTCATTTTTGTCCCTCAATGGAAAGGGGAACAGGAGAGCCAGTTATCTGACTTCTTGCTGTGAGACAACATCAGAGCCCAGGGTGGAAGCAAATCCACCAACCGGGGCAGCCAGTGTGGACCTCAGAAGGTCAGTCAGACCCTGGGACCCATCCCCAGAATCTCCAAGCACACGTGCTCAGAGTTTTCCTTCTAATCAGCTCTTCCCTCCTTTGGAGGATTTGTGAGTTGCTTATTTAAGAAGTGGGTAGAGTTGAGATGTGAAGCCAGCACCTACAGGATCAGGCCAAGCTGGAACGACAGGACATATCCAATAAAATAAGGCCGCGCTCCACTTGGCTCTGGGCCACAGGCACACTCATGTGGCCCAACCTATGAAAAGGATTGTTTTTATTGAGTGCAAATTCACCATGAGTCCACAATATGTACGGCTGCCAAAAAACCCAAAGCAGGATCAGACAGAGGATAGTGGCCACGACAAAGGAGCGGTCAGGGCTTGTCCTGGCTCTGCCTCAGGTGGCAGCAAGCAGCTCCATGGACCTCAGTTTCCTCATTGGCAGATCTCTTAGATTCTTTCCAAAGTCCAAAATTCTGATTACTTTTAAAATGTATTTGGCTCTTTGGTAGTAGTACCTAGGAAAGTAGAAAATGCTGATGGTAGATGATACAGTAATTCCTCTAGTAAGTATATATCCAAAAGAAATGAAATTTGTAAGTCAAAGAGGTATCTGTACTCTCATGTTTTCTGTAGTCTAGATAGGGAATCAATCCAAGTGTCCATTGATAGATGAATGGAGTCTACAGCCATACCACCCTGAACGCACCCGATCTCATCTGATAGATTAGTGGATAAGGAGAACATGGCATATATACATAATGAGATCTTGTTCTGCCATAAAAAAATAAAGAAAATCCTGTAGTTTGCAGCAACATGGATGGGCTTGGAACACATTATGTTAAGTGAAATAAACCAGGCATAGAAAGAGAAAACCACATTCTCACCCCAAGTAAGGAAGCTAAGCGAGCTGATCTTACACAGGTAGAATAAGTAGTAGTTATCAGAAAAGGTAGGCAGAAGTGGAGAGAGAGAAGGCTGGTAAGTAGGCATAAAATAGAGTTATATAGAAGAGGGTACACTGAAGAAGGGAGCCTGCAGTTAATAATGATTTGTTACAAATTCAGAATAGCAAGGAGAGGATTTTGAATGTTTCCAACACAGAGAATTAGTGAGTGTTTGAGTGATGGATTTGCTAATCACCATGCATTTATCATTACACATTGTATACATGTGTGGAGATGATGCACTGTTTCCCATGAATATGTACAATTATGATCTGTGAACATTTTTCATTATTTATTTATTTCGGCAGAACTGGGGATTTAACTCAGGCCCTTGCACTTGCCAGGCAAGCACTTATTTTACTGAGCTCCTGTGAATATTTTTAAAAAGGGGTTTCAGTGTAGCTTAGCAATAAAGAGCTTTCCTAGTATGTAAGAAACCAAGGGTTCCATCACTAACATAAATTTCCTGCTCAACATTATTTTAGCAGCATCTCTCAAATATTGAAATATTGTTTTTATTGTTCTTTAGCCCTTTTTTGACCCATGGGGGCATACAGTCACTTTATAAGAGTCTGGGCACCTTTCAAATATCTTCTTTGCTGTTTAGTCTTCAAGACCACGGGTCTATTTTTATATTTTCCAACCTACTATTGAGTTCTCCATTGCACACACTGCACTTTTCAATTCTGGAATTTTCACCTGGTTCTCTTTTATTCTTTCCATTTTTCTGTTGAGATGTGTTAACTAATGATGATCATTTTTTTTTCCTTTTAGTCCTTAAAGCTACTTATAGTAGCTTTTTTTTTTTTTTTTTTTTTTTTTTTTTTTTTTTTTTTTTTTTTTTTTTTGTATTTAATATGGGGTCTGCAGGGTCTAAAGGTTCTCACAACGTAGATCAGACTCCTAGTGATCCTACCGTTTATAGCCTCTCAAGTGCTGGGGTTACAGGTGTGTACCACCATGCCCAGTCTCAATGCCATCTCAGCACACCCTTGAGGCGGGGCCGGCAAGGCAGGCCTGGGGATCAAACCCTGGCTGCTGAGTCTGCCTTAAACAGGTGCTTAATCTGCTGAGTTATTTGGTTGGTCCTATAATAGCTGTTTAAATTCCTTCTGCTGGCACCAATTTCTATGTCGTCCTAGGATCTATTTCTATTTACTGCTTTTTTCTTTTAGGTGTCCCTCACATTTTCCTACAGATTTCTTTTTCCTTGTTCACTTACCTCTTTAGTTTCTTATAGTATAGTAGCCATTGTAGACAGTACATGCCAGATTGTATTGTTATCTTCCAGTGAGGAGTGTTGATTTTATCTTAATTGTGAGTTTGTTACCTTAATATTTTAAATTTCTTTCTATTTTATGGTTGAGGTAGGGTCTCAATGTTGTTCAGGTTGTCCTTAAGCCACCAGATATACCAGAATGGCCTTAATGTCATGGAGATCTTCCTGCCTCTGCCCTAGTACACAGCTGAGATTACAGATATATTCTCTCACACCTAGCTAAGTCACCTTAAGCTTGTGAAGGTTTAGTTTCATTCTTCATAGTATGTGTCAGTTTTTGGTTTTGGCCTTAATCTCAGGGTAATTTTTTTTCTTAAAATATACATTGTAATGTATAAAGTCCAATTGAAAACTCTTTGCAGCAAATTGTCAAGTACAAGCTAGTGGGAAGAAGACAAAAAAAGTCTGGTTCTGGGGCCATATTATCTTACAATTATTAAAAACAAAACAAGCCGGGCGTGGTGGCGCATGCCTGTAATCCCAGCACTCGGGAGGCTGAGGCAGGAGGATTGTTGTGAGTTCGAGACCAGCCTGAGCTACAAAGTGAGCTCGAGGCCAGCCTGAACTGCATAGTGAGACCCTGTCTCAAAAAGACCAAAAAAAACCCCAAAACAAAACAAAAGAAACAAATAATGAGGTACAAGGATACTGAGCCTATCAACATATAAGAAATACCATTAAAAAAAAAAAAAGAAAGAAAGAAATACCATTTAATTCACCTATAAATCTAACCTGGGTAAAATAAATAATAATTTAGCACCCAATTTGACTAAAAGACAATATTAAATTTCTATATTATTGATTATAAGAATATTAAGAATTATGTGAGTACAACATTCATTCTGTGTGTGTGTGTGTGTGTGTGTGTGTGTGTGTGTGTGTGTGTGTGTGTGTGAATGGTACTCAGGACTTTGTTGCTTGCCAGGTAGGTTCTTACGCCACTGAGCTACCTCCCCAGCCCACAACATTCATTCTTAAAAGTGAATCTACATTATATTTACTCCAAAGATCTAGTTTAAGAGGGAGTTTACTGTGTTTATGTTTAAAGTATTTCATCTGGTTTTGTATGGAAAGCTGATAACACTTGGGATCTTATAGTTGAGCTTACAGAAAAGGATTAAATAAAAACAATATGCAAATACAGGTTGTGATGGGTCCAAGAAAGTTAGAACTCTCTTGGAGCTATGACAGAGATTTCTCCAGATTGCCTGTATTTATTGGTTCCTTCGTAATTCAGGAGGGCTCAGGCGGTGGAGGCACATCTGAGGCAAAAGCCCTCAAAACTGAGCAGGGCCTGGAGAACTTAGAACAAAGACAGCAAATTTGCCAATTAAAGCAACTGTTTGATCTGTAAGATTGAAAGTTAAATGCCTCGATTCAGCAGCTTGCAGTTGCAGTCTTGCTGTCAGAGGCTGTGAATGTGAGCCTGGCAATACATCCAGAGAGCAATGTGTTCAGCAGCTTAATCCTAACACAGCCCAGTCCCCAACAGTTTTGCATTTTCTTTTTTTTTTTTTTGGAACCAGGGATTGAACTCAGGCCCTTGCGCTTGCCAGGGAAGCACTTATTCCACTGAGCCATCTCCCCAGCCCACAGTTTTGCATTTTCTGGAGCGTAATTCACCTTATATTTTTATGTGACTTACTCATATAGGTTTTTCACTATGTGAGAAATTTTCAAAGGGTCTTGAAATTGTGAGCTATAACTGACTTTGGATATTTTCAATGATTTGATCCACTATGCATTCTTCCACGTAAAACAATTGGAGATTTAGATACAACACTTACATTGTTTTCTCACAATATTGTGTTTGTTTGTAACATGAGTAACTATCTCAGTTACTTTTTACCATTGCTGAGACAAAATACCCATGGCCAAAATGAAGAAAGGAAAGGTTTGTTTAGCTCGTTTAGTGGAGGTTTCAGTCCATACTCCATTGGCGCCAATGCAGCAGTTCATGGCGGCAGAGAACAAGCAAGAACAGAGGAGGAGCAGCTTCTGGGGCATCTATCAAGCCTCTCTCTCTTCTTTCCAGGCCCACTGTGAAGACCTGAGCTCCTCCAAGGAAGTGGTGGAAGCGGCTGCAAAGATCCTCTGAATTCCTGTGAAGATCCAAGCCCCTTTCGAGGTGTGGCTGCAATAATCCAGTTCCTTCAAGGATGCGGAGCGTAGAAGAAGCTTGCCTCAACCCCTTAATATACCCTTTAACGACTGAATCACTCTAGGAGGTGGCCCCCCCATGCCCTGGGGCCTTTCCCTTACTGCGGGGTTGGGGCTCCCCTTGCCCCAGGGTGTGGAAACATGGAGCAGAGCTGGCCAAGTTGACACACACAATGTGTCAGCCACTACAGTAAGATTAAAATGATTACAGATATTCTCACAAAATATATATTGATATGGGTTTCTCCACCATGCCTGGCCATGTTTCCACGAGAGGTCGTGTAAAAAACAGAAGACTTGTCACACTCTATATCTATACTAACTCTCATTGAGAGCTTCTGTAGATGTTCCGAGATGAGGGAAATCAAAATGCTTTCTCATTTTATCTGTATGGGATTTCCTTTAGTGTGAGTTCTTTAACATATTTCAAAGTAAATGGTAGAATTGAGTTTTCCAGTTTGATCACATATACATGGCTTTGCTACTGTGTGAACTGTTTTATGTAGTACGATGCGTTGAGAAAAAGAAAACATTTCCAACACTGCTCACATATGTTCAGATTCTTTCATATAGGAATTATTCCATATATGTAATTATATCTCTGTAAGCAGAAAAAAAATTTTGCCTACAATAAAAGGACTTTTCTCTATCAGTCCCTTATGTCAGTGCAAGACATCTTATGTATTCAGAGCTATTTTCCTTTCTTATTTTTTCAATGTCTGTGATGCTTACTGGAATAACAGAAGTTTTCTACACATTGCTTAGGGTGATTGCTACATATTGCTTTCCTATATTGACAACACCAGTGTGTGAAGAATCATCCCAACATGGCTTATATAAATAGAATTTCTCCCTCATGTACTGTGTGTGTGTGTGTGTGTGTGTGTGTGTGTGTGTGTGTGTGTGTCCAGGGTCTCACTATGCAGCTCAGACTCATAGTGATTCTCTTGTTTTCTGCCTCCATAGTGCTGGGATTACAGGCATGCCCTACCATGCGTGGGTTCCATTGCTGATTCAGCATACCCGGGGGTGGGATCAAACCCTGGCCCCTGTGCTTACCTAAGCAAGTGCTTAGTCCACTGAGCTATCTCGCTGGCTCTTCATGTACCTTTGAATGTGTCTTGCAATTACTATTTGTTGAAAGCTTTCCCACATCACTTACATACATATACAGTTTCTCATCAATGTAGTTCTTCTGTGATTTTGGCCACTACTTGGAGTGTGGGA
Source organism: Ctenomys sociabilis (assembly GCA_004027165.1). Classification (NCBI taxonomy): domain Eukaryota; kingdom Metazoa; phylum Chordata; class Mammalia; order Rodentia; family Ctenomyidae; genus Ctenomys; species Ctenomys sociabilis. Next base: position 33,573 of record PVKA01015893.1, read on the forward strand.
AGCTATCCCACCTTAGTTGCATACATAGAGCTTCTCCACAATGTGAGTACTTTCACGTCCTTTACAGCTACCTTTTGTGAGTAATGCTTTCTCAAATTGCTTACATGCATAGGGCTTCTCCTGGTGTGAATTCTTTCATGACTTTGACAATTCCTTTGTGCACTGAAAGCTTTCCCACACTGCATACATAATAGGGTTTTTTTTCCAGTGTGAATTGTTTAATGTATTTGACAACTGCCACACATAATAAAAGCTTTCCCACATTGCTTACATACATAGTTTCTTCCCCAGTGTGAGTTCTTTTGTGTGTTATGCAGTGACTGTGTGCAAAAGCTTTCCCACATTGCTTACGCAGGGTTTCTCCCCAGTTTCACTTTCTAATTTACAAAATGAAGAGTTATTAGTTAGTTAAGAATCCTCTATTGTAATTAAATACATAGTGTTTTCCTCCAGTGTGAGCTCTTTCATGTTGAACACGAAATCTTTGAAATCTTTTCCCCATTTGTGTATGTATCCACTCCACTGTGATGTCTTTCTTGGATTTGAACATAGTTCAGTGTGCATTCACATCTATGTTAGTTCCTTAAGTGCAATCAGAATAGGATTTTCCACACTGCTTATATTCACAGAATTTCTCACCAGTAGCTGTCTTAGCATGCTTCCAAGAGGACTGAAATTCAGTGCAGGATGCCCCATGTTTTCTACAGTTTGCTATAGCTGTCTCTAGGTAAGTCTCTCTATTTCCCAGGAATTGAATTCAGGACCTTGCACTTGCTCAGCAGGCACTTGTGCTACTGAACTATATCCCCTGAGATGTTTGGGGTTTTCTACAGGCAGGGTTTTTACACTGACTGTGTTCATATACACATTATCATCTGAAGTCCAAAAATTATTCCATGTGATATAATAATTCATATTGATGCCATTTCTCTACCTCTTTACTTCCATACAAGCCACATTCCTAAAGGTTTCCCACATCACATCTCTGTAGAGCTTTTTTGAGATAGACCCAGCAAAGCCCACTCCTCCATGGTGAAATTCACAGTCACATTCTCAAAAGACACTGTCTTCATTGGGTCTCCCAGGTTCTTTTCAGACAGCCTTCAGCCAGTAGATATCCTAAAGCAAGGATACCTAGCTAGGTTGGCAGTCTGATTTTAGCAGTGCGCTCATGATCTGGACTTTGCCACCAACAAAAGGTGCTTTTCCCTCCTCAGGAGAAATCTTAAGGTACAGGCCAGGTTTTAGTGCTACAGTGGTGGCTTTTGGGGAATTATAAATGGAAAGCCTGATGATTACCTAGCTCTAATTCAGTGAGATTCACACTCAGACTCTTCTTTGCTGCAGTGGGTATCCATCAAAATTTGCTCAGCTTTTTCAGCCCTGTAGCTATTGCTTTTATTTGGGGCTTGATGGAGATTTCTCCACAGTGCAGCAGTGGGCTTCATTGGAGGAAAGTTTACAAGCACATTTCAAGGCTTACTCTTCTTTTTGAGGTACCAAGGTATGGCAAACCTGGGCCTTTGCACTGTGCAGCATACTAGCCTTTGTGGAATTTTTTGAGCCAGAGTCTTTCTAAGTTGTTAGATTGTCCAGCCTGGACTTGGATTTGTGATCCTCCTGCTGCAGCCTCCCAGAGTTCTGGGATTGCAGGTGCATGCCAATAAGCCTGGCTAAGACTTCCTATTCTATAACTTCCTTCATTCCAGGAAACCTACTTTCAATTTTCAGCTACCCTAGAATTCAGAAATTTGTTCCCTGACTCTTAAAACCAAGAAAGGCTGGACTTTCTGTTGAAGTTCTAGTTGTCATCTGCCATTCATATTGGAAGTGCCTTAAGAAAAAAACCCACTTATGTGAGGTGGTTCCTGTTCATTTGTCGTAGCTCAGGCTTATAATACCGGAATTCTAGAAGGCTGAGGAAGGAGGATCACAAGATCCAGCCCAGACTGGGAAATTTAGCAACTTTCTCTCAAAATGAAAAAATTTTAAAAGGATCAGGAATGTAGTTCAATATGAAGACCTTGGGTTCAACTACCAGTACCACAAAGCAAAGAACAACCATCCTCCCAAAAAGGCAACAAGAGTTGAGTCCATTTGTTCCTGTTTTTTAGGTATTTCAGGTGCTTCCAAATAGTGTCTTTAATATTCTTCCCAGGTTTATAATGTTACCTCTGGGGATTCATCTCATAAACTATTCTGCCAGTCCTACAGCATCTTTTCACTTTTAAGTTTTACTTTCAACTTACTTTATTACAATCTACTGAGGTGGGGAAGAAGATATATTCATAGGACTAATGGGTCCCATCTCTGGTGCCCTGAGATGGGCTTCCCAGAAGAGTTCTTTGCATGGGCCAGGCAGGAACTGAATGGGCAGAAAGAGGATGGCGGTAACCTAGGTTCTGTTGAGTTAAAGCAGGGCTTGGCATGGATGTGATTGACATGAGCACAGTGAGAAGACCACTCTGGCTGGCATTCTGGGTAGGCAAGTTACACTCTGGGTTGTCCAGCACATAGAAATGGAAACAATCTGGTTCAGGGATGCTCTAGGCACTGTCAAGTTGCTGCTTTCCTGTTCCACAAAGGTTGTTTACTAAGGTATTTTTGGAGTGCTCTCCACAATAACCTGGGGTTGGGTGTAGAAACCCCAACTATCCTTCAGAGATAGTTGTATCAGAAGCCAAAGGAAGAAGGGTAACTTCTGTAGCTCTACACAAAGGCCAAAAAAAGGGGGGAGGAAGCAAAATGGTCTTCATTGAACATGAGTCAGAATCTTCCAGACCTTTAGAGAACCCACCTGGACTCACCCTGGTTTGCAGCATTGCACACCCAAGTTCTTTGACCCTAATCTTTCATCCTCTGAAGACTACCCAATCGGCTTTGGGACCATAAAAAGAGCTTTAGGGGCTTAGGGATTCCTAATCTAAGACTTTGCCCTTGGGAGATTTAGGACCATTCAGAGTCCAAATACGTCTTTAGAGGAGGGATTTTTGTGGGGAGGAGGACTGTTAGAAGGATAAGTTATAAGAGGAACTGGAGGGATGTGGTGAACAGCCAATAAACAAGATGTCGAAGGAAGAGGAGTTTTATCTGTTCAAGAACACCTCCTCAGTGGGCCCATGGGATGGGCCTCAGTACCATGTCGCTCCTCCCTGGGCCTTCCACCTCCAGGCATCCTTTATGGGCTTTGTCTTCTTTGCAGGGACACCACTCAATGCCATAGTGCTTGTGGCCACATTGAAGTACAAAAAGTTACGGCAGCCACTCAACTATATTCTTGTCAATGTGTCCCTGGGGGGCTTCCTCTTCTGCGTATTTTCTGTCTTCACTGTCTTCATCGCCAGTTGTCATGGATACTTCCTGTTTGGACGCGAAGTCTGTGCTCTGGAGGCCTTCCTGGGTTCTGTGGCAGGTACTTTAAGGAAGGGACTATGGGGAGGTAAGGGATGCTACTACCAGACTGGAGCAAGAAGCTAGACTTTTGGAGTGAAGTCTTCTTAAACCCATACAAGAAGTTTGGCCCAAATAACGTTTGAGTCTTAAACATTGATCCAACCTTCTGTCAGTCTGGATGTTCTCCACTTTCTCTGTACTTTACTGAGTGAAGCTCTGTCCAGCCCATTCTCGTATTTTTAGTTTTCTTTCTTTTTTTTTGTCTTTTTTTTTTGAGACAGGGTCTCACTATGCAGTTCAGGCTGGCCTTTTTTTTTTTTTTTTTTTTTTTTTTGCGGAACTGGGGTTTGAACTCAGACCCTTAAGCTTGCCAGGCAAGCACTTATTTTACTGAACTATCTCCCCAGCCCCCTCAGGCTGGCCTTAAGCTCACTTTGTAGCTCAGGTTGGTCTCGAACTCACAACAATCCTCCTGCCTCAGCCTCCCGAGTGCTGAGATTACAAGCATGCGCCACCACACCCGGCCCATTCTCATATTTTGACACAGGTCTGGTGACAGGCTGGTCACTGGCCTTCCTGGCCTTTGAGCGCTACCTTGTCATCTGTAAGCCCTTTGGCAACTTCCGCTTCAGCTCCAAGCATGCACTGATGGTGGTCCTGGCTACCTGGGTCATTGGTATTGGAGTCTCCATTCCACCCTTCTTCGGCTGGAGCCGGTGAGAGCACAAAGTAGTGCTGCCTTGACTAGAAGCTCAGGTTGACGGGGTGAAAAGAGGCTGGGAATAACCTTGCAGGCCTTGGGGGGCAGGGTAGGCACGGTGAAAGGGCTGAGAAGCGTCAATATTTACTCTGTAGTTGCAATAACTGTAGCTTCTGCTGGAAGAACTTAAAAAAATCTTCCTGCCTGAAGCCTTCTGGCATTCTCTGGATTCTAAGTAGAGAGTACACTCTAGGAGTCTCAGATCCTGCTCCACGACTTCCTCTGGAGTCTGGAGTTGAGCAAGTGCTCGTTCCCATGCAGGTACATCCCTGAGGGCCTGCAGTGCTCCTGTGGCCCTGACTGGTACACCGTGGGCACCAAATATCGCAGCGAGTACTACACCTGGTTCCTCTTCATCTTTTGCTTCATTGTACCTCTCTCCCTCATCTGCTTCTCCTACTCTCAGCTGCTGAGGACCCTCAGGGCTGTGAGTGGCTTTTGAGAGGGTCAGGGGGGCACCAGGTGAGAGGGAAGAATGGGTGGATGCTCTCAGATGTCTGGAAATGTCCACGGCCAGATAGAGATGTGTCTAATAGTGCAAGATGTGGAGGTGAGAGGGAAGACAAAATGAAGGTGAAATCCCCGCTCAAAAAGCTGTCAAAAGGTAAGTGGTGTGATCAAAACATACAGTGAATATTTAAACTAAAAAAAAAAAAACAAAACAACCTACTGTAATGGCACATTGTCATTAATCCCCTTCAAAATAATCCCCCTTGCATTGAACACACTTAATCTCATGTGCTCATGCCACTTTGTTTTTCTTTTTTGTGGAACTGGGGATTGAACTCAGATCTTTGTGCTTGCCAGGAAAGCACTTATTTACTGAGCTATCTCTCCGGCCCTCATGCCACTTTCTGAAGCAGTTCTGGAAATCCTCTTTTATTTTTATTTATTTATTTATTTATTTATTTTTTTTGTGAAACCAGGGATTGAACTCAGACCTTTGCACTTGCCAGGGAAGCCCTTATTCCACGGAGCCATCTCCCCGGCCCCTGGAAATCCTCTTTTATGTCTTTATGAGATATGATAGAAAATACAGTGAATGCTGCCACCAAGAGCCATCCAATGGAAAGTCAGGCTCCTAAGATCATTACCATTTGTCCTCATCCCTCTTATTCCCTGGATCTGGCGTTGGGTGATTCGTGGCTCTTCCCAAAGTAAAAAGTGACCATGAAAGGTAAACAGTTTGAACAGATTCAGGATATCAAGGCAACCACAACACTGCAACCAAAAACACTTCAAAGACAGCAAGAATGATGGGTAAGTAAACTTAAAATGAAGAGGAATATTTTGAGGATTAGTGGCAATGTCTTTTAATGTAACAGTAACCACTTACTGTATGTTTAGATCATGCCTCATATGTACGTGGTCCCGTCCAGTGTGGCACATCAGAGAGCCACATCCATTTTCCTTCCTCAAGTGAACAGAGCCAAAAAAATTTGGTCAAAAGGGAGGCAATCAGAATGGATATTTCCAGTAGTAAAGGGTCCAGACCAAGCTCAGGGTCAGGCTGTGATAATGTCTTGACTTTTGCCTTAGGTGGCAGCTCAGCAACAGGAGTCAGCTACAACCCAGAAGGCTGAGCGGGAGGTGAGCCGCATGGTGGTGGTGATGGTGGGATCCTTTTGTATCTGCTACGTGCCCTACGCTGCCTTGGCCATGTACATAGTCAACAATCGCAACCATGGGCTGGACTTACGGCTTGTCACCATTCCTGCTTTCTTTTCAAAGAGTTCCTGTGTTTACAATCCCATCATCTACTGCTTCATGAACAAGCAGGTAAAGCTACTTCCCTGCCAATGACTTTTAGCCCAGAGCGCCCTAGAAGGTTTCTAGGGGCAGACAAGGGAAGCCATGGAAATGCCAAGTAACTACCAAGTAACCAAGAAGTCCTTAGTAAACCCAGGGAGGATGGAACTAGAACCAGAAAAATCATTGTTATGGAGTAGAATAAGAAAGTAGTTTGTTTTGTTGAAAAACTTATTAATCAATAGTTCTAAATTTCGGGCTGGAGAGGTAGCTCGGCAGTCTAAGCACAACGAGCAGGGTTCGATCTTTGGTACCACATGCTGTGCCAGCCCAGCACCAAGTTGGCCACTGAAACCAGGTATGGTGGTGCACCTGTAATCCCAGCACTGGGAAGGCTGAGATAGGAGGATCACTAAAGAGTTTGAGCTGTATAGCAACACCCTGTACCAAATAAATAAAAAAAATTTTAAAATGTAAAAAAGATAAATTTCCAGCATTTCACATTAAGCCTTTCCCTTCCAAACTCTAGCCTGTAGGATCAAGTAGTTTTATTTTTTTTTTTTTTTGGCAGAACTGGGGATTGAACTCAGACCCTTGCGCTTGCCAGGGAAGCACTTATTCCACTGAGCCATCTACCTGGCCCAGTGGATCAAGTAGTTTTAGACTGAAATTTTCTTAGTTTTTAGTATGAGGAAGACACGTTTGAACCCTGAGTGGACCCTAGGAGCTCTGGAGGTAGAAACAAAATTCCTATCATACTTCTTGATGTGATTGTCCCTATATACATCTCCCAAGGGGACCATCTCCAGTCCTGACTTTCCTTCCAGTTCCAAGCTTGTATCCTGGAGTTGGTGTGTAGGAAGCCCATGGCAGATGAATCTGATACATCCAGCTCTCAGAAAACTGAAGTTTCTGCTGTCTCTTCTAGCAAAGTTGGCCCCAACTAAGGACTTCACATTGGACTGTTTGCAGCAAAGAACTTCCTATGTAAGATTTTACTTTCTTCATCAAAAACACCACAGGAGAAAAAGGTGGGATAAGTAGTAGTTGCAGCTTGGGAAATCAATTCATGTTTCTGCTGTTCTCTCCCTGCCTAATGAGCTGCTATTCTCAGCTGGGTCTACTTCTGACCACTCAAAGGTCATTTCAATAACCAGCAGTTTCTATTCCTAAGTGGCATTTACTTAGAGAACTATTTTAAGAGTGGACAACTTATTTTCCTTTTCAGTAGTTTTTCTTTTCTATTTTCTTTCTTTCTTGGGATCTGTTCTGATGATATATTGAATTAATTTATTTTTTTATTTTAGGGAAGGGTCTACAGGGTCTTACTACTAGATTGGACTCGTAGTGATCCACCTGTTTACAGCCTCCAGAGACTGGGTGCCACCATGCCCAGTCTCAATTGGCGACTCAGTGTGTCCCAGGGGCAAGGCTGGCATGGTAGGCCCAGGGATTGAACTCCCAGCCCCTATGTCTGTTTGCAGGTGCTTTAATCTGCTGAGCTATTTGGCCGGCCCTTTAGAATGAATTTATTTATTTTTCACTTTCTTTTTTTATTTTATTGTATTGAAGAACAAATAGCAATGAGACAGTCCCAAATCAAATTAGCAGGACAGATTCAACAATTAATACATTGCATTAGAATGAATTTTTAAAAATATCTTATACACAAGTGTTGCTGGAGAATCCAGGGCCTCATGTAATGCTAAGGCAATCACGTTACCAGGGCTATACTCAGTCCTAAGAAAACGTCTTTGAAATGAGAAAGACACAAAGAAAAAGAAACCAACCCAAAACAATCCTTGGTAGGTCCTAAAATGAGTCTGAAGTAGCTTCCTTATATTGACTGCCAAGAGTTGTTATACCTTTGGACTTTGGTAAGGGCAGCCATGGCCATAAGCTCCGGGGCCAGGGTGAACTATTCTAGGTGCTCCTCTCCCTTGCTCTTTTTTTGGCTAAACCAGTATATGTCTCAAGCTCTACATTTACTAAAGTTAATAGTTTAATTCTCATGAGTCCTCAAAATGAAGTTGCATGTTATTATCATTTATAAGGACTACCACAATGATTTTTTTTTTTTTTGGGTGGGGTATCTGAGACCGAATCTCACTAGGTAGTTCAGGTTGGCCTTGAACTCATTATGTACCTCACACTGGCCTGCAACTTAGTGATCCTATCTCAGCCACAGGGACTTTTTAAAAAGCTTTACTTCATGGTCTATATCCTCCTTCAACTTTTCTCCCTAGTAAGAACCTTTCTGAGGTAAAAAACCAAGATAAAAATGTATACATCTATCACACAAAAAGAATGGCATGTTGGTATCAGTAATTATGCAATTAACTGCTAGGTTTCTCTCCAGAGATGTGGCCTCCAGAAAGCAGAGAAGGGGTAAACTGATGAGAGGATGCTCAAAAGGGGTGGCCACCTTGGGAGAAGGCAACTTTCTCTGGGGCCTGGAGGGAGTACAGTGAGTGTTCTAGAATTTCCTTTCTGTGACATTTCTATAGCATAAATAATTCCAAGCTAAAGTTCCATTTCTTTTCATTTTTACAATACTGGGCACTGAACTGAAGTCTCACACATGCCAAGCAAGTGCTTTTCCATGGGATATCCCCAGCCACTAGAGTTCTGAGAGAATAAAGGACACTTATCCCACAACAAATGTAAATAGTTTTATTTAGAAACAGATAGATACCTGTTTTCATTATAGAATATAAAACTTGGTTTACACTCTATAAAAAATAACCAATATCCAAATTCAAGAGAGTTAGCACTCATAGAACACACTGTGGGTGTTCAACTATAGTTCACCCATCACAGGCTTGTTTTAAACCAAAAACAACAACAAAAACACCAGAATACCCAAGGGGTTCACAGAGAGTTGCTTGCTGCTGAGTCCCCTGCATCCAGAAGCTGCCATCCGAGCAGACTACGGTTTACTAAATTGTGATTTTCACATCAAGCCTGGGTTCTCTGCACCTAGTGAGCTGCAAGGCTGTCTCACTACACAGTTTATGATGTGCCCTCTCTAAGCCGTGGTTGGTGGCATTATTAATTATCTCTGGTCTTCTCAACAATAAAATGGGGAAATCTGTGAGGGTGGAGAAGGCTCATGACCTTTGTTAGAGTTGAACCTGAAGACGGCATCCACTATCAAGAGCTCAGTGCAAAGGCTGGGTGAAGTGACATGACACTGGCTCTTCACCACACCGAGCAGCCTACCTCGACAGGATTGTGGAAGACCAGAGGATATACCTAGGTTCAGAAATAATCATCACCCAGCACCACCTGAATGTATTATCCAGAGATATAGGAAATAATAAAGGTTATATACACTATGTTAGTAACCTGAGGGCTAAAGTCTTAGAGTACAATTATTCTCAAAACAGGCCCACTGGTAAGAAAGGGACCAGAATGAACAATGTTTACATTACATAAAATATGGGTAAAATGGAGTTTGGAGACAGGGCGGTATCTTTAGCTCCTTCTATGAGATCCTATTCTTTCCCTAGGGACTGGCCAGTTGATCCATGATAAACTTTTCTTTTTCTTGTGGAGGTGGGAGTTGGTGGAAGAACAGATTTGATAGTCAAAAGAAGGAAAGGCAAACAATGGTCCTCAGACCAAAGAGCTCTCTATTTGCAGGTCCTTCCCCCTTTGGGTCTGAACTCACACTCTGCACTCTGGTGGAGAGAGGGGCCTGGTCGTGAGTGGTTTGCATTCTGAGGTATGAGGATCCCTGGTGAAGTCAGCAGCACATGGTTTTGGAAACCAGCCTGCAAAATAAGAACACTGCAACCAAGCTTGTAGCTAATACTGCTATTTAACTACTGTCCAGAGAAAAGGGAAAAAAATTCCCACTATATTAGGAGGTTCTAAGCTTTCATATAAAATTGTCCAAATACTATATTTTATCTTAGGTTTCTTACACAAATTTTTATTCAATGGTCATTTCTCTCATTAAAGGCACTTTCAATGGCATATTGGAAAGGACTGATTTTAACTGCAATAAAACTAAGATTAATTCCTGGGGAAAAAGGAGCAGAATGCAGCACTTAGTTATTTCAACAGGCAAATAATTATGTTCTGAGCATTTTGACACATGCATACCCAGAAAAAAAAAATGTATGCTCTGAACACATTTGTCTTTTTCATTTAGTTTTCCAGCTGTTCCTAGCTGGAAACGGCTCTATTAAGAGCTAGAAATAGCAGTGTAAAGAGATCACACAAACTACTTGATTGATTTTCAAGTCACTGGCCCTAACTTCCCACCACAGCTGTGCTTTACAAAATTAGCAAATAGCTAGTCCTACAGGAGAAAAGAAGAATAAAATCAGGTTGGTCCAAGCTTCCTTATAGCACAGGGACCTATCCCTGCTCTGCTTACAGCAGGACTAGCTGCTGGACCGGTAGCAACTGAATGATGTATGTGGCTGCTACTACATGTAAAATGTTGAACTTTTCAACAGGCAAGATTAAGTATTAATATCTCTAAATATAAATTGTGGAGTATATATTTTTCCTTTTTTTTCCTCCTGTACATATTCTTACTGATCTCAGGCTTAAAAAAATTAGTTAAGTGAGCAATATAAAAATTACATGATAAGGGATTGAGAAAGAGTAAAGGTTAATGTTTGCCTACATGTTTGGGTGCAGGGTTTTGATCTTTCATATCATAGAGAACAAACACAAAAATAAGCACACCATGTTATACATTGTACAAAGTGTCAATCTACCAACACAAGTGTACTAAGTAACGTTGTTCCTCAGAAGCACATTTTTCCTCCAGTCCTGAGGAGGAGGAATAGGGACGGGATGGTTTTCATTATTCCATTAAGCTTTTTCACGTCTTAAAAGTTTGTATAACAGTCTCAGTAGCGCAAACAATTTCATATGAAACCAGAAGCTGTAAAAATAAATTACTTTTGAAGAGACGTGGGTTTCTGTCTGCAGCTCAGAACTCATCATGTCGTACTAAGGCCTCCCCAAAATCTGTGGCTTGGCTGCCCACAAATAAATCATACTTGTCAACAATCTCTTCCTTCGTAAGCTTGCCATCCTAAAGTGGGAAAGAAAAGTAAATTGAGGCAGCATATAGTTCCCATTCGAAATGCAGAAACACTGCAGGAAGTTAATACCAGCTAATTAGGATTTAAGATTTTAATTCCCATTCAATGAACTCAGCACCCCCCTCTTACACACACACACACACACACACACACACACACACACACACACCTCTTAACCTCTTATCAATAAAGTTAAAGTGGAGGATGGGGGTTAAAAAAAAGCGAAGAGTGAAAGGATGGACATATAACTTAACTTCTGGAGAGATACAGGTTTGTTTCCTGAGGAGCAAACGCTCCCTTTAGAGCAAAACATGGATGAAAAAAGGTCAGTACAAAGACTTCAAAGTGAATCAAGTCACTATCTAATAGGGACAATGAAACTTGTATCTAGCCTCACCTGTGCCTCCACTCTGGCCCAGTCACCAACTCAAACAAAGGCCCACATACTTCAAAGAGTATCAAGATTTCCAAGACACAACAGTTCACATTTCCTTTCCCCACACAGCTCAGAACACAGTATCTGGCTAAACAGATGACTAAATAAGAATTCCAAAAAAAGATTAATCTGTAGAAGGATTTTTTCTTGGCTAGCTCAGCCTTGCCTTACAGGCAGGTCTGCTGTGGCTTGTGGAGCCAGGGACTGACCTGGAGTCCCCTGTGTCTTGAGTTTGCCCAAGCAAGGGCTTTAAACAACTGAGCTAACCGGCAAGCACCATAGAGGCTTCTAAGCCAGTGATGGCAAATCTTTCAGTACTTTTTCCTTTTTTTGAGCCAGGGTTTCCACACAGTTTAGGCTGGCTTCGAACTCACAGTGATCCTCCTGCCTCTGCCTCATGAGTGCTGGGATTGCAAGCATACACCACCATGCCTAGCTAGTGGCTAGGGCTTCCACTGATAACAAAAGGCCGTGGCATGGCTTGCCATAGGTTTTCTACCACTGTTCTAAGGTAAGAAACTACAGATTAGCTTAAATTGATTTTCAGTGTATACCATGCAAAGACTCATCTGAAAAAAAAAAAAGTGTTAAGTTGTAGTGATAGTACTCTTTTTTTAATTAAAAAATTGTTATTTATTTTATAATCTTTTTTTTTTTTTAATGTGTTTGTTATAGGGTCTCACTAGGCAGCTTGGACTTGTATTGATCCTCCAATCTCAGCCTCCCCAGTGCTGGAATTGCAGGTGTGTGCCACCATGCCCGGTTCTGGGGCTGGCACAGTATGTGGTACTGGGGATCCATCCCAGGTCCTTGCACTTGCCAGGCAGGCGCTTGGGCCTCTGGGCTATCTCTCCAGCCCAGTAGTACTACTCTTAATGAACTGAATGAGCCAGGTGTTGTTGAAGGTTGAGGACAACCTAGGTTACACAGAGTTCAAGGCTAGCCTGGACTACATAATGAGATCCTCTCTCCAAAAACCCACAGAATCTTTAGAAAAGATGAAATGAATGTCTATGGTAAGTGATCATGAACAATTTTAATAGGCTCCAGAGGAAAAGTGGTTTATAACTTCTTGTTGAGGATCCGATTTTTAAGGAAGACAATACTCAGTTTTGAGCAGAAAGAACAAACATGTAAGAAGTGAAGTAACAAAAGAAATAACAAAGAAAAAAAAAAGTAAGAAAATGTCCTGGGGATCAAGATAATGGGATACATGTTGGTACATGTTGGTATAGTCTATATACAAAAGCTCTTTTCTGAAACCTAGGTTCTTCCAACACGAAGAGTGCTGGGCAACAGGACTTCTAAAATGAGAGATCAGATACCTAGTGCTGTCTGGAAAGTTTTCAAAAGCCAAATTTAGATCCTCAGCAGCCTAGGCTAATTAAGACCTTAAATGCTCCATGTACCATGGTAAAACGTTTTTAGGCAAACTCCTAGAAACAGATTTTGATTGTGGCCAAACTGCTTGTGCTTGGTGCAACTTACCTTATTTTGGTCTGACTCATAGACCAGGTGCCTGGCTTCTGCCTCTGCATGGTCATAGTCTGAGGGGAGTATCCAGTCTTTGGTCTCTTCTTTGTCCATCTTACCATCACGGTTCTTATCTCGAAACTCAACAAACTGTTCTCGCTCTGTCTTCACCCATTCTGGCTCATCAGCATTTCCATCATGGCTGTACATGTCACCTATATGCATGGAAGTATATAAAAAGAAGAGTCTGTCTTTTTTTTTTTTTTGTGGCACTGGGGATTGAACTCAGGACCTTGAGTTTGCCAGGCAAGCACTTGTTCTACTTAGCTATCTCCCTAGCCCTAAGTAAGAGTCTGTCTTTTAATCCAGCTTGTTTTCCTCACTCATTTGTTTGGAACTTTGACTATGCAGTGATAACTACAGTTATATAGTCATCTTAGGAAGGAGATATCTTATAAAGCAAGGTATTTTTCTTTGGCTTAATTACTGATATTGCAACAAGAATCTGTTGATTGCTGAGGCTATTGATTAGGCGTGTCATAAAAGTATACTTAAAAAAAATGCAAACATAAGAGAAGTTTCACTAGCACCCTGAACAATGAAGAATTGTTCTTTATATTTCATTTCATCTCAGATGGCTAATTAAATGGGACCACTAGGTCCAGAAGGTGCAATTTTAAATCCTGAAGGAAACCTGAAGTGTATGTTATAAACCCAAACTGTCTCCCAACCAATCCCTATCAAAACACATTTCACCAGTGGTCTTCAGTGAGGATAAGCATGCCCTTGGGCAAAATGGGACTGTCATGGAATAAAATTGGAGGGAAACGTCACAAGAGAACCAAGTCCAGATCCTCAACTTCTCATACATATTTCCCTAAAAATTTATCTGTGTCAGATCACAGCTCTGGTGCCTTCAAGGCACCTTTGCCGGGTCCTCTTTCCCATCACCCTTTCCTCATTGGGTAGAAGGCATATTATCAAACTCTCAGTAGTCATGAAACTTACTAGGGCATAAAAACTTCCTGGGTGATGAAAAAAAGAGACTATTAGAAATATTATTGCTGGGGCCGGGGAGATGGGTCAGTAGATGTCTGAAAAATGGAAGTCTAGAGATTTCTACTTTTTTTTTACACTCAAAAGAGGGTCTGAGTTTTAGTTATGAGATTTTTTCTTTTTCTTTTTGGTCTTTTTTGAGATAGGGTCTTGCTATGCAGCTCAGGCTAGCCTTGAGCTCATTTTGTAGTGTTGGCTGTTCTTGAACTTGCAATGATCCTCTGTTCCAGCCTCCCGAGTTCCTGGATTAAGGTGTGTTACAGCCACACATGGTTCTATGAGATTATTTTAAAACAATTCTTGATGAGATGTGTTTTTTTCATATATAACTCAGAGTTTTTAAGAACTGACAGTGCTGTACCAACTTTTTCATTACCATCAACCTACCCACTTATATAAAGGCTCATAGCACATCCTCAAAAATAAATAAATAAACTAGGAGTTTGCACTGTAATCTGTTTCAAAGCAACCACAACTGTCATCCACAAATAGAAAACTACTTGAAAAAAAAAGTTGGATGTATTTTTTTATTAAGATCAATATGATATGTTGTAGTAAATGTTACTTTGTTCAACTATTTAATAGTTTTAACAGTAACAATTCAGAAGACAACATGCAAGAGAGCCTGATTACTGAAAAGAATAATTCTCTTGTTTCAATTTACACACATAATATACTTGCAAATAACTGTGCCAAGCTTATTTAAGTAAGGCTTTAGAAATAAAACACATTAAAGTAGGATAGGGGGCTGGGGAGATAGCTCAGTAGAATATGCACCTGCCTGACAGTGCAGGGTCCTGAGTTCAATCCCAAGTACAGCAAAAAAAGGAAAAAAAAAAAAAAAAAAAAAAAAAAAAAAAAAAAAAAAAAAAAAAAAAAAAAAAAAAAAAAAAAAAAAGGCTAGATATGGCGGCATGAATCTGTAAGCCCAGCACTTTGGGAGGCTGAAGGAGGATGGTGAGTTCTAGCCCTGCCTGGAAAATTTAAAAGATTCCATATCAAAATTTAAAAATGGGATGACATAGCTCAATGCAAAGGGCTTAATCTCTGATAGTACTGGGGGGAGGAGGAAATTAAATTGAAAAACTGATGAAGAAATAACAGCATAAAATTTACAAGTGACACCAAATAGCTTAGTTCTTTATCTTTTCAAGGCAATATTATTTCTGGTCCATTTGGAGACTGGAAGTAGGATAAACACACTCTCAAATTTTCTCTAAAATTAAACAAAAACTAATGCTATTGGGTCAGGGAGATAGCTTAGTCGATCCCTGGTACAAGTTTGATCCCTAGGACTCGAAACTGTGTCACACACACCCATAATCCTAGTACTAGGGAGGCTGAGACAGGAAGATCACTATGAATCCAATCTGCATAGTAAGGCCCTGTACCAAATACATATATAAATAAAAGATTTAAACAAAACAAAACAAGGGACCAGGAGATGGCTCAGTGGAATAAGTGCTTTCCTGGCAAGCACAAGGGCCTGTGTTCAATCCCTGGTTCCACCAAAAAAAAAAAAAGGAAAAAAAAAAAAACAAAAAACAAACAAAAAAAAAAAA